>VSMD01019411.1:0-63043 GCA_008750895.1 Mirza zaza
CTTCCCCCAGAACAAGGGATGGGGTCTCCAGGCCATTCTGCTCGGGTCCGAAAGGAAAAAGACCCCAAAGACAGCTGTTTGTGTCCCCTCTAAATGCTGGTTGAATTGAATTGAATTTTTGTGCCCCCAGCTCCTCCCAGGTCTAGGGTGTTTTCGCAAGTTCAGAGCGCCGGCCTCTGGGGAGGCTGGAGGAGGCAGGAAGCCAGCCCAGCCTCACCTTCTCCTCCTCGGGGGTCCTGCTGTCCTTCCCAGCCCTGCCTGGCTCTGCTCTGCCCCGGGCTGGGCTGAGAAGCACTTCTGGTCATGGTACCAGTTGTCGACTATTTCCAGATTTCATTTATGAAAGAGAGAAAGAAACACCTATCTTTGTAAGCCTTTGTGTTGCAGTTACGAGCAGCCAGCCGAGGCCTCACAGGCACACTCAGCGTCCCCAGCCATACACTAAAAGGAAGAGTCAGGCAGACGACCATTTCCACAGTGGCTCCCCTCAGCCCTGGTTTTGTGAGATGCTACTATTGTAAAAGAAAGAGCTCCGAGAGAAACTCTGGGCAGCCCTGGCTGAGCCAAGGGAGACAAGTTCTTTTTCTGCAGGACTTGTCAGAGCCTTCATGGAGTGGCCAAGCTCTAAGAAGAGGGCATTGTAAGCAGGGTTTCTTAAACTCACTGGACCAGGAACCCTATTGGAAAGTTCCAGTGAAAACAAGTGTTCATGAAACACGATTTGGGAAACACTGGACCAGATGATTTCTCAGGTTTCTTCCAGCCAGAGATTCTAAGTGCTGCCTCCAGGGCCGAGACCAAGAGGGCGGGAGGAGGGGCGCTCCGTGAGGCCGGGCGGGGACGAGAACGCCCCCGCGTGCGTGGCGTGCACCTGCAGCTGAGACACGCTCGCCACTGCCCGGCGTCGGGCGCGTGGCACTCGCCGGGCCGGCTCCGCGTGGGGCACCGGCTTCCTGGGCAGTGCGGAGCGGCGCGGTGGCGACGCCCGTGGGCCACCTCCCGTATCGCCGCCTTCCCCCTGGCCTGGCTTCCTCCTCTTCCTCTTCCCGGCACACGGGGCACAGCTTCGGCTGGTTCCTGCCACCGTGTTGGTAACGCGTGACCCATGACCCCGTCCCTCCTCTGCCACGCTGATTGGATGCCTGGCCAGGAGCCTGACCAATCAGATGTCCCCAGCGTTCGCACAGGCCAGGGGGTCTCCCGGGGGCGCAGGGGCCGGGGGCCGGGCTGCCGAGCACGCCGGAGGGAGCGCGGCGGGAGCCCCTAGGAGGAGGGAGGACGGTGAGCCGCGGGGACGGAGACGCGCAGGCTGCTCGGTCCCTGGTACTGCCCTGTCCCGCCTCTGGGGCCCTGGAAGACCCTTGGTCCCTCCTTCTTGGGCTGGGGTCGAGCGCTAGGGACGGCTCCCGGGGTGTAGGGTGCCTGCGCGTCCGCCGGGACCCTGCGAAGAGGCGGGGCGGCCGCGCGAGCACCTGCGTCGCCAGCGGCTCTAGGTCACGGCTGTCCTCTGTGGTCATGGGCCAAGGCCATGGGCCTGAGCCACGGTCTCTTGTGTCCACAAAACAGACAAAAATCCTTGTCCTCATAAAGCTTGCATTCTAGTGGGGAAGACAGACAATAAATAAATATGACGGTGAAATAGAGGGTGTGTCTATGGGGGAAAAATCAAGTAGGAAAGAGAAGGAAGAAACATCAGGGCAGGAGGTTATAGTTCCAGATAGGCAGATCAGAGAGGGTCGGCTTTGAGCAAGGACTTGAAATTGAGGAGGGAGCCATGAGGATGTCAGGGGACAGTGGGTCTAGGCAGAGAGAGCAGCAAGTGCAAAGGCCCTGCGGTAGGGACATGCTGTGAATATTTTGGGAACAGCAAAGAAGCCACTGGCTCCGAAGTGGAGAGCGAGGGTTTGGGAGTAGGTGGAAGAGGATGTGGTTGGAGGTGGCAAGGCCAGATCATGAGACTCTCGTGGGCCTCAGCAAGGGCCTCAGCAAGCTCTCCTTGAGGGAGACGGGGCCACAGAGGACAAGCCGTGACCTAGAGCAGCTGGGCTGCGTGTGGGGACAGAGGGTGGGCTTCGGGGCAATGGCGGGAGGCCAGGCCTGAGAATGTGGGGGCTCAGACCAGGTGGTAGCAGTGGGGCGGGTGGAAGCAGCTGGGTGCTGCATGTGCTCTGGAATTGGAGGCGACGGCCCAGCTAATTCACTGGACGTGGGGTGGGAGAGACAGAGAGGAGTTAGGGAAGACACCAAGGTCATGGGCCTGAGCCACGGCAGAGATGGAGCTGCTTCTGAGCGCGGCGAGGTCCCTGGACAGTGAGCAGGGACGGAGGACGGGAGGGCCAGAGAGAGCCCTGGGCCTGCACGGTCTGGAGGGCAGCGAGCACTCTGCGCTGCCCAGCGCCTGTCAGTTCTGCCTGTTGCCTGCTCCTCTCAGCACCACGGGCCTCCTAGCTCCCCTCCGCGCCTGGCGAAGCCCCTCCTCAGTACCTGCTCACCACCCCTCTCCCCCCACGTGGCAGTGGCTTCTGCATCTGAACTCTCAAAGCACTTCTTTGTTCAAACCCAGCCAGAGATAAACGAGAGGATGTGTGCAGCGCAAGGGCACGCAGTGGACGCCAGCGCTCTGCGACAAGCTGGTTGTGGCAAGGCGCCTGCACCCCCTTGTGGGCCTGAGCTAATCCTCACTGTGCCTGCACACAGTAGGCGCTTTCGAAATGTTTGCTGAATGGCTGAACAAACAGGCCACCAGGCCAGAGGTGACACTGCGCCCACCGCATCTCCTGGCCTTCCCCAAGGCCCCTCCCTCCCATAGAAAACATCATTTTGTGTCTTATGACCCAAGAGAAGGTCATTACCACCTATGGTTCTGAGAAGTCTTTGCCCCCCTCGCGCACACCCCAGCGAGGGCAGGAAGGCAGACGCAGCCTCTGCCCGTGCCCCTAGCCTCTGTCCTCCTTTTCCTCCGAGACCGCAAGGGACAGGTGTTTTCTTCTCCACAGAACTGAGAATTCTCCATTTGCATCTTCCAACAGCGAGCTGGGGTACATCCTCCACCTGGCGCCTCTTTTAACATCATTTCTGCAGACTTCTGCGGGTGACAAGTATCTTTGTACTGAGCCCCCCAGCTCCCCCTCTCTGCCAGGATTCTAACTCTCTCGCAGGCTTCCGCCTGCACAAAGGGGCCATTGAGAGGCAGGCCGCAGGACGCCGCCTTTGATCTGGGGTTCTAATAACGTGTGTATGTTTGCGTCCCCAAACAAGGCAGCAGCCTCGCTAGCTGGGCGGAGGCAGGGGGAGGAAGAGACAGCGGGCAGATCACTGCACCGGAGGCCTGGTCGTGAGCGTCAGCACGCCTGGAGGGGGGCGAGGTACACCCATCCCACAGACGGACACCCTGGCACGGCCATGATTTGCCAGACAAAGACCTGAGAGGTCATGGGAACTGCCTGGGAGCTCCAGAGAGCCAAGGGTCGCACGTCCACGAGGGTAGGGCAGGCAACGTGAGGGAGGGCTAGAGCAGGTGGACTTGTGGCAAACCGGCCAGCAGGTGCCGGCGCGAAGGGACAGCTGCTGCTCCCCATCGGCTGCGGGCCAAGGGCCCAGGGCTGCTAGGTTTTTTGATTTTTTTCAAGAACAGCTGGAAATCCAGTTTCTAGGTGAAATCACCAAATTGTAAAACGTTGGCAACCAATTTTAAAAATGTGGAGTTGTGGTGCAGGCCAAATGGCACGTGTCTCTGTCTCTGCTGGAATCCAGCCTGTGCCCACCACCGCTCTGGTGGGCGAACTTGTCCCACAGAGCATGTGCGCTGGAGGCAGGGGAGGTGTTTCGAAGGCAAAGAACTCGGACCAGGCCCATGGCTGCTGGGAAAACGGGGGTGACGCCAGACTGGCGCCTGCTGCACCAGTGTCCCCCAGATACCCTCACGCCCTTGGCATTTGCCTCCAGTCCCTTGGCAGATGGGCAGCAGTCCCTCCCGTGTGCGGACAGGGCTGAGCACAGGGATGAAAGAGTGAATTAGGGCCCTGGCCAGCCCTCAAGTCCAGACAGGGAGATGGAGTTTCCAGAAACTAAGCCACTCAGGCCGCACCAGCACCGGGCCCTGTGAGAGAGGCTATACACCGTTGTCATCTCACGTGACTCTGACAAAGCCCTAGCGAGGGGAGACTGATCACCGTCTCCACCTTATAGATGACGAAATGGGCTCAACACGGACAACAAAGCCTCTCAACCAAGTAGCAGGGACGAGGTCCAAACCCCACTGCGCGTCAGCCAAGCTCTTACGCGTGCCGCCACTCTACACAGTCTCAGAGGCTGCAAGATGGCCCAGGGTTATGCCGCGTAGCTCCTGGAATTGCTCAGTGCATAACTTGCACAACTGTACGTGCCGACCCTGTGGCAGAACAGACAAACTGCAACACATTAAGTGCTCATCATCAAGGTATGTATGATGCCCTGGGGCTTAGCCCAGGAATGTCAAGGCTGAGGCTTCCCCTGAGATCCCTCTTCCCAGAAGCAAGTCTTGCTTCTAATAAAGAAACATTCCTTCTTTGCCCAGACTTTCTGCCTTCCGTGGATCTCTGAGAGAAGCAAAGACCTTGCAGAACATTAGCATTTCTTGGCTCCACCATTTGCCCTCAGTTTTCTCACCTGTAAATGGGGATTATAGCACCATCCCCAGAGAGCTACTGCTAGGAAGTGAATCAAACGTGTCGGAAGCAACAGGAGAGGGATTCTAGACCCAGCGAGGTGGATGTGACGCCCTGACTTGCCAGCTGGGTGACTGTGGCCACCCGTTTGCCCTCGCTTCCTTCGTCTGTGAGTGGTGCGCGGTGCATGGCTCAGGGTGGGCTCTCAGGAGGGTTGGCCTTGTTGTCATCATCATTGTCTCTCTGGCTTCCCACCAGTGCAAGCAGGCTCGGGAGGGGCTGTGCCCCTCTCCTGCGTACAAGCTTCCATGGCTCCTCCTTCCTTCAGGCATCGGGCCTGGAATCACCCACGGGCAGCACGGCAGGGCCGACTTTCCAGGAGCGTTTGCAACTCAGGAGCACAGGGACAGAGCTCCCACGCTGCCTGCGCCCGCCGTCCTCAGAGGCCATTCCCTTGGTGGGGCAGCGACAGGAGAAGAGCTCCTCCATCCATTGCACTGGGTCTCTCCAGGGGGACACAGGGGAAAGAAGGCCTGGTGACAACACATTCTCCGAGGTTGGCAGGTCAGGCCCAAGAGAAGGGAGCTGGCCTCAGAAAGAACAAGGGAGGGGAGGAGAGGGCTGAGCCGGGGCCGGGGAGCCCCTCCCTGATTCCTCCCTGTCCTCCCCCAAACCTATAACCTACCTTTTTGTAAGAGGATGCCGTGGGGCCCTCTGGAACTACAGGGGCCCAGATGGCTCTGGGGCCGAGCGAACCATTGCAAAGCTCCCTCCCCTCACTAAAAACCTGTGAATGGGAACTAGACAGCACTAAGGTATCTTGAAAGGGCGTCACACAGTGGAGAGCTGTGGTCACTTCCAAAACCAGTGCTCCCTTCACTCAGTTCAGCGTTGTAATGCACATGCAATGCTCTGGATATCTCTAGTTCCAGAGGAAAATAATTCCCATCTCAAACATTTTTTATTACCAATAAAAATGCCGGGTTTTCTGTTCTTAAAAAATAGCGAGATGTGTGGAGTACACGCACCCCAGGCCTCCTGGCTCCGCCATCTGCCCGCGTCGCCTCCTGAGTCTGGGGCCTCTGTGCTGTTCCCCTCCCTGCTCTCCCGACTTCTGGCTCCTGCCCATCCTTCAGTCCAGCACAGATGCCACTTCTTCCTCCATGAGCCAGCTGGGGCCCTAGGGAGGCCTCACCTTCACCCCAGGTGGCTTAGCGGAAGCAGAAAGTTCCTCATTGTCCCTCTCCCCAGCCCCAGAAGGAATTCCGGAGGCAGCTGTTAAGATAATGACAAGAAAGGCTGCTGAGGAAAGGAGAGGCTGAGGCTGGGCTTTGCAAGATCAGCAGGAACCGGGACCCTCCCACTTTCATGCCACCCCGTGAAGATTAGTCCCCGCCAACCCATGGCCAGAGAGACAGCTCCGTGTGGCCTGTAGAACCTGTGTGGTGACAGACTGTCTGTACCCCTCCCGTGGCTGCACTGACCACCCCACTCACCTCACACCGGATGCTGAGTCCAGTGTGGCCCACGAGGGGCTGTCATCAGGCCACCGTGTTCCTAGTGCAGGACAGGCACCAAGCTGGGTGCTGTGGGCAATGCTGAGACAAGACCAACCCGAGGAGTTTGGGTGGGGCGGGGGAGTGCCACTAGGCACGCAGATAGCCACAGATGGGAAATCATGACGAATAGGTGGAAGTACTTGGCACAGCCTGGCAAACAGCAGCATGAAATAAAAATGGCTTTCATTATTATTATTATTATTGTAAAAGCATCAGAAAGTAGTATTTTCTTCAGGACTGTCTGATTACAAGGTATAGCAACAGAACCCAGCTGAAACTAACTTAAGCAAAACAAACTTATGAACCAATATAACTCAGGTGTTGGGAGGATCCATCACAGGCAGCCTAAGACTTATAATCTAACAATTTTGTGTTGAGAGTGAACAGAAAATGATTCTTCCCAGCTCAGGTAGGAAAAGTCCTGGGGAAGGGCTCTGATTGGTCTAGCTTGGGTCATGTGGATATTCCTGGACCAATCACTACAGGAGTTTGATTGGTCCAACTTGAGTCCGATGCCCAACCCTGTGGCCAGGTGGAGTTGATTGGCAGCCCCGCCCCAAGCACAGTATTGGACCAGAAGGATCAAGTCCCCTGTAGGAAGGGGAGGGGACATTATCTCTCCCACTGAGTAGAGCCATGAGACCTTCTCACAGACGGCCCAGGCTTCCAGGGTAGCAGGAAACCATGAAGCAGCGTCATCATCAAGACCACCTACCCCCAGACCAGCTGACACCGCTGGGGGAGGCCGTGCTGCTCTTGAGCGGGGGCAAGTCAGTCTCTGGTAACGTCTGCGAGACGTAACACTTCAGGGCAGTCAGAGGCCAGTCTCTGTCCATCTCGCTGGCTGCCCAGACTGCGCCCTGCTCTGGCTTCTGCAGGAGTGCTCTTCAGCCAGTGCTCGGTGGGAAGCCCGGCCAACAGAACTGGCTGCCGGCAGCTGGCCTGAATGTAAGTGTCCTGGGCAAAGGCACTGAGCCCCACCTCTCCCACAGAACATTCCATACCTGGCCAAGGGGCCGTTCCAGGCCAGAAGCCCACAGTGACTTCAGGGTTCGAAGTGGCCACCCTGACAAATGCTCAGGGCAAGACTTGTTGGCAGCCCCGGTCCTTCCTTCCATGACCAATAAGGTTCCAAGTTCTCTCCATTCTTCCTAAATCTCTCCTGATTCCGCAACCCTCCCCGCAGTGCCACCCTGCCCAGCAGTGATGGACTAAAGGCGGCCACGGATGAGCCATCCCTCTCCCGAAGGAGCCCTTGGATGTGGCTGGCTGTGACTCCGCACCAACAGAGCACGGTGCAAGTGCTGTGCCTGGCATTTAAGAGGACGAGGCACTTTTGTTTCTTCCCTCTTACAATGCACACCTCTGGAACATTCCTTCTCAGAGCTCCGCTGCCATGCTGGAATTCCAAGCCACGTGGAGAGGTCACATATGTGTGTCAGTGGACAGCCCCAGCTGAGCTTCCAGCAGACCGCCAGCAGCAGCTGCTAGCCATGGGAGTGGCCATCTTGCATGTCTGGCCCAAATGAGTCCCCAGTGACTGCAGTCCCAGTGGGTGTCACACGCAGCAGAGCTACCCCACCGAGCCCGGTCAACCCTAAAGTCACGAGAGCTAATAAAACAAATGCTTCTTGAGCCACTGAGTTTTGCGGTGGTTTGTTACACAGCAAGAGGTGCCCAAAGCCCAGGTCCAAGTTCTCATCACCCCTTCTCGGTCAGTTGCAACTGTTTGCAAACTGACTGAGCTCCCAGCCTCCACAGCCGCCTGCTCCCCAGAGTTACCCTCCCAGCCCAGTCCTGCTGGTACCGTTCCTCTGCTCAGAAGCCTCCAATGGCTTCTCATCATCCCCAGCAGTAGTGCCTAGCGCATGACAGCGAGCTTCACCAGGGCAGCTTTTTCAGAGTGCAGACACTCCACTCTGACACCCTGGAATCGGGGAACCAGAACGTGGTGTGATAGATTAGATTATTCGTCCACAATTTCCCCTTGCCTCCCTCTAGCGTGATTCCCTGTGAGCAGAGGCGACTCTCCCACACCATGACGTTGGACTTGGCCATGTGTTTTGTTTTGCCTGATTGAGTACAAGCAGAAGTGACACTGTGCCAATTCCAAGCCAAGGCCTTAAGCGGCATCGCATATGTCCACTCCTCTGCGTTGCATCTCCGCTCACCCCCAAGAGAGAGTTTGGCCCAGATAGACACAACACTTTCAGCCCAAGTGAGAAATAGAACAGACCTGAGCCCAACCCCCAGCCTGGACCCAATCTCAGCCAGCATTAGTCAAGTTCGTCAGCATCACCCTGCCTGGTGTACAGACCTGTAGCAAGAAAGATAAATTTTTGTTGTTGCAAACCCTGGTTAGGGTCAGCGGTGTCCCTTGTCACGCAGCGTTACCGTAGCAATAGCTAATGAACACATCAGGCAGGTCTGAAGCACAGCCCTGATTAGGACTGGCTAGACCAAAGGGTGAGGTCACAAACAGTCTAGCAGTCGAGACCTTCTTCACTCTGCTTTCTGTTTACATCTGGCCTCAGCCCCCAGCTTCCTCTTCTGAACCAGTCAAGGTTCTGGAGGCTAAAACAGAATCCAACCCTGACTGACCCTAAAAGAAAAGGGGCCCACAGGTAGCTGTAAAATCAGACTGAGAAAAATGGACAGAAAGCAGGAAAAGTCAGGCAGCTGGGGCTGGGGCAAGAAGAGGCCAGAAGCGCAGTAGAGAGACCGCCGGGCTTGCCCGAACAGCAGGCGCTGGACCCCCAAGCCGACGCTTGCCGGGCAGGAAGCTTCGGCTCTCCCCGCTGCTCTGGGGAGGAAAGCGCCCCTTTGGCCCCGCCACCCCCGAGCCATCACGGAGAAAGAGAACAGGTGTCAGAGTCCTGAACAGGACAAGGGACCCACCAGGCAGCCCGAACCCGCGGACGTCCCCTGAAGCTTCACATTCCCTGCAAACAGTAGCGAGCTCGTACTCGTAAAGCTCCTGAACTTTTTCTGGCACGTGGCAAATACCATGTGAATGTTTTTCAAATACATATTAAAATATATAACCCCTAGACCATGGGCTAAGGTCTTTTTGACCATTCTTTTGCAATTCAGTAAATGCAGGTCCTTTTGAGGCCAATTCAAAAGCCACCCCTTCCCTGCGACTTTCCAGGCAGAAAGTGATGTCTCTTTCGCCAGCACCCAGCACAACTGGTCAGATGTCTCTGTTGATGCAGAGAGGGGACCAGAGTCATCTGTGGACGCGGGAGGCATGAGGCCTTCCCCTGGCGAGGCCAGTGCCAGCCCTCGAGGGCGCTCAGGAAGCCCTGAGAGAATGCCTGAGTGCGTGGCCTTCGCCACTGTGAAGCCCCAGACTGCCGCTAGCCCTCAGGATGTGCGCGGTGAGGACAGCCACTCATTTCCCCTGCTGCCGTGAGCCTGGGCCGGTACGTGCAGCAGCCCAGCCCAGAGCCCGCGGGTGAAATGCCACAGTGCAAACGGTCTCCAGGGCAGAGCCCTGATCCCGCAGCCTGGGATTTTAAACAAATGCCCCAGCTTCTGAGCTGAGCGCACCACCTTTCCAGGTTGTCGAGCCTCCTATTTGGAAGTGCTTTGCAAATTGGCGGCTCTGAGCACAGCCTGAACCCGCGGGGAGAGGTTGCTGAGTCTCACCTTCGTGCCCTCTCTAGCCGGCTCCTTGGTTAAAATCATTTCCCTCTCCAGGCCTGTTGTGTGAACAAGAGTGAGCCACTGAGGACAGGTAGGGCGCTCCACTCGTATCGGCCCTTGCCTCCTTCCCGACCCCACGGTGCTTTGACTCCCAAGAGCCAGCACCTGCCTCTCATGGTCAGGCCGTTCCCAGCCTGCCAGACGCCCTGACCGGCACAGGGGTGCCAATACCCCAGCTCCCTTGCTCCCTGCTCGTGCGACTCCCAGTTGTGACTCATATGTCCCCAGAGCTCCCACGTGGAACTGAGCCAAAATTACTCTCTGTGGGACTCTGCTCCATGTCACATCCTTGCACAGCCTTCTTCCCTTCCTGCCCCACTTTCTCACCCCCCACACTTCCTCCTCTGGGGTCTGCTTCTGGGAACCCAGCTAAGAGAGTAGAGAGGGAGGAAAATTTAAATGATAAAAATGGCCACTCTGCTTCAACACTCACTCTCCTGCAAGACCCCTTCATGCACTAGGTGTCTTAATTACCTCAACTCCCCTACCAGAAATTCTTGTCCACATTTGAAAGATGAAGAAATCAAGTCTCAGGGAATTTGAGTAACTTTCCCAAGGTTATGTAGTTAATAAGCATTGAGCCAAGATTTTCTAACTACTGTATGTACTACCTGTCATTAGAAAGATGCCATCAACAAGGTCTGTACATAATCCTATAAGTTAAAACTTGAGAAAAAATAACCAATCCATTAATCAAACATGGATAATGACAGTGTTCATTTACAGGGGAATCGAAGGTGTGGTGGTGATGTTTTGTCTGTCATGATCAGGTAGGGTGAGCATGCAGTCAGAATCTCCCTCCCCAGACTTGGCCGTTGTGTAGAGACTTGGGGTTGGAAGGTGGCTGTGACGTTAGGTGGCAGATCCTTCTGCTGCAGACATCCTCTGAGATAAAATTTTCAGATCTGATTCCTCAACCCTCTCTCCAATGCTCTGACTGAGGCTGCCCCAGGCTTATTCCAATAAAATCCCCGAAGGGTCAAGTCACAGAACGTTGCTGCTGCTTGTCAACAAGATACCGCAAGTGATGTAGAAATTAGTACCAGGAGCAGGGGGTTGAAAGTGACCCACCCTAAAAATATGGAATTAGAGAGTATATGAGCCAATAACTCCCCTTTAATTATGTGAGCAGGTTTCAGTGGGATTTTTGCACCCAAAAGGCTTTTGCATCCAAAAGGCTCTTGAGTGATGTATGAATGAAAAAGAATGGGAAAAAACCCTTCTCTGAATAACCTTCCTTAAGCTACATGCCTGTGCTTGTTCTTCCTTTGGACTGTGTGATACAAGTTTGCTCCATGCCTTTCCTATTTAAAGGATAAGGAATCAGATGGTCAGCTCAGGTAGGGAGTTATCTGATACGTTCAGGAGGGAATGGGTCTGATATTAATGCATCATCACAGAGATAGCTGCATGGTTCGGCAAGAAAGCCATGGGCCCGGGGGTGGGAGCTTGGTTCTAGTCCTAAACCTGACTCTGATTCACTGTATGTCATCAGGCAAGAGTCTTCCCCCTCTGAGGCTCAGCCTCCCCTTTTATAGACTGAGGGGAGATCTCTAAGGTCCCTTCTAGATCTACATATTCAGATGTTTGGAGAAAAGGTGAGGACACGAGGCCTGGATCCTGAGTACAGACTGATGAGGTGAGAAGAGGTAGCAACACCCCTGAGTCGAGGGAGGCCCTTCTGGGTTTCGCCTGAGCATCTCTCTGAAGCTGATAGCCCCACAGGTTCCACCTGTTGGCTATTCTCACATCGTCTCTCCTGATCCTGCCCCGTTCCAATTGCAGCAGAAGCTGTTACCTGTCCCCCAGTGTCCATTCTCCCCTTGTGCTTTTCCGTATGGGAACGGCCTCCCAGCTAGAGACTACACTCTCCAGCCCCGGCAGCTAAGCGTGGCCGTGTGAGTGGCACGTTGGCAGAAGCAGCGTGCGCTGGCCTTCACTTCCTCCCTCTGCACAGACTTGGTGCAGGCATCCAGCTCCAGCCGTGGAGAGGGCAGAGAACAAGACGGAAGTCACTTGAGTCCCTCATCCACGTCCTGGACTCAAACTGCCCTCCACTCCCAGACTGCCTGGTAACAGTTTTCCGTGAGAGAAATGACCTCCTATCGTGCTTAACTCGCTGTGTTCGTGGAAATGCTCTGACACCAGCTCGCCCTGTGCCCCCAGCAGTATCTCTCAGACGCCACGCCAGCCGGGCCGGGAGCTAAGTGCTAACAAGGGAGGGGAGAGGGGAGAAGGGGAAGCCCTCGGGGAGACAGCAATACTGGACATCCACTCTGTCCAGGCATTTTTCTCCATTATCTTGGAAGCTTGAATTCTATCATTTGTTGCATGCTATCAGTGCAACAAATATGGTGCATTACCTTCCCTGCAGTGACAGGCACACTCCATACATTTTCAAGAAAATGCCTACCAATACTTGAGCTGGAATAACAATAATTCTTCCGTTAGTCTTCTTCTTTCAGGTCAAAATGGTGTTGGGCTTGGCCAGCTCACAGGTCAGTTGCACAAGAACTTCTCCTTAAGACAAGTGTCAGACTTCCATATCCACGAGAAACGCTTGACACGTTCTTCTGCTTGGTCACACCGAACGTTAACATGGCTTATACTCGAGGGTAGGGAAATGAAGAAATTAATAAATTTTCCTGCTCCAAGGACATTCTTAAGCGACACTCTCTTTCTCTGTCTTCTTGTTTTGCTACAAGAGCGTCCCAGCCCAACTCGTGGGACAGCACTAGCAGGTCTACCCGCCATTGCTCTTGCCCCACCAGTGCAAACGTCAACTCAGGGAAAAGGCAGATAACATCTTAGTATTATTACGAAAATAGTTTTGACCTTGTAAACCTGCTGAAAGTGTCTTGGGGACCTCCAGGCATTCTCAGACCACACTCTGGTAAGCATGGCCTTTCATGAGCCTGCCTTTATTCACAAGCATACAAACATGCACGTGCACACGCACGCACACACACACACAGAGCTGCTATCATTTGATTTTTAAAATTGCATTTAAATATCAAAAAGAGAAAGGACGTCATCTTGGAAGAAAGGATGGTCCGTTAAACTGGGTGCGTTTAGTTCTATGAACAACTCACTGCATTGTCCTTATTTCTCTGGTTTTGCCAAGGCCAGGGGGCAGATGTTGGCATGGAAGACGGATATTTGGAAACCGCCTCCAGCCTGACACACCCCTCTTGTGCAGATGAGAGAAACTACGCCGAAGGGCTGCGCGCTGGCAGGGAAGACAGCTGAAAAACGGCTCGACTGAGCTGAACCCTGGGCTCGCCCCCGGCAGAGCACCGCTGCCAGCAGGCTCCGGGGAACTTCCAGCCCTCCCAGGGCGCTGGGGCCAGCCGCCCGCTGGAAGCCACCAGGAAGGTCTGCGTGGAAGTGGGTTGAGTCAAAAGTGGTTGGAGACCTCAGCCCTCTAGTGAGGATCCTGGAGAATGGGTTTTATTCATTTCACGAACTAGCTGGGCCCCTGCCCAACCCCTTTCCCCGCCCAAGCCCAGTTCCGTGGCCCGCGGTCATTTGGTGCGAGCCACACATGCAGGAACACAGACTTGTGCGCACGCGGTGCACACACCTGCCACACCCACAGCTCCCTCCAATCCCCCCACGCGCTCCTCTCACGTCCTCTCTACCCACCACGCGCCCGCCTCCCGCACCGCCCTCCTCTGCCAGCACCCCGAGGACACACGTGAAGACCCGGCCTGAGAGCAGAGCGGCCACCCCAGGCAGGCCTCTTCCCACCGCTGGGCCTCCGTCTCCGAGCTGTAGTCCTGCGAGGACTGGAGAGGACGCTTGGCACCCTAGTGCCAATATCCCATTCGAGGAGAACATTGTGGAGTCCACCCTGGCAGCCCAGGCCAGCTGGAGAGAGAGTGGCCTTCGGGAGGCAGGAGGCGAGAGGGTCAGGACCGAGGGCCTGGATGGGTCGTGGGGGTGAGTGGGTTTGGAAGCTGGGGCCTGGGAGGCGGGCAGGCGGGAGAGGACAGCACACGCGGGGGCGGGGCTGCAGGCACGGAGCTCGGGGCTCCTCCGCAAGGGCAGGAAGGTGAAGCACCGTCAGATTCACCCCGAACACGCCCGCCGAGACGAGACGCAGAGCGGCACAGGGTTGCTCTGCGTGCGTGAGCCTTCCCGCAGCCACGCCCAGCCAGCAGGCGCCGGCCCCTCGAGAGCGAGCTGCCTTACGCGGGGCTAGGACGGCGAATGTTATGTGTCAGCTTGACTGGCCACGGGGTGCGTAGACATATGACCAGACGGTGCCCTGGGTGTGCCTGCGCGGGAGTTTCTGGATGAGACTGGCATCTGGAAAGGCAGACTGCGCCAGGCCAGCCACCCTCCCCAGTGCGGCCGGCCTCACCCAAGCCACCGAAGGCCTGAGCAGGAGCAGCGTCCTGCCTGGCTGCCCCGAGCTGGGGCACGGGTCTCCTCCGGCCGTCAGACACGGACGGCAACATCAGTTTTTCCTGGGTCTTGAGCTGGACAGCTTTCAGACTGGAACTTCCACCACCGCCTGTCCTGGTTCCCAGGCCTTCTGCCTTGGACTGGAGCCACGCCATTGGCTCTCTGGCCGCGGACTGCGGACAGCTCAGCCTCCATCATTGCATGGGCAATTCCTTATGATAAATCATGCCATATAAATCATATGACACATGTATGTCCCATGTGTATAAAACCCATGGCTTTGTTTCTCCAGAGGACCCTGACTAGCACAGAGGCCATGTGACATTACACATGAGAACCACGCCTGGGCAGTCCCCACCTGTCCCATATAAAGGGTTATCTCCCTTCCCCGCCTGCCTCTGTCTCTGTGGCATCCTCTGGGTCACAGCGTCTGGAAAGCAGACACCGAGGTGGAGTCAGGATTTCCAGCAGCCCACGGGGTAGCGCCTGGGAGAGACACGGGGTGGGGGTGCGGGATGGGTGGGGGAGCCTCGGACGCGATGCAAAACTGACAAAGTCTCAGCCAAGTCCAGAGAGAGCGCCAAAACAGAGACCACCCAGGAGAGGAGCTCCGAGTTGCGAAAATACCAGTTCCAGGCCCCTGTGTGCCCACGTTGCTCTCAGTCACTGGGTAGGAGCTGCCCGAGAAGGCTGCGGCCTCGGCTTGGAAGTCCAAGCTCTTCGAAGAAATACACTAAGAAAATAAGTCTATCATTTCCCTCGTGGCAGCCCCTGCCCGCCCAAGGTGCTCCAAAGATGGTGAGAGAGCCCTGGGCCCAGGGAGGTGAATGCCAGCTGGTTAGGGACCCTCGGCCACCCTGGAATGCCGGGAAGGGCCTTCATCAGTTTGCTTTGGGTCCCACCTGGGTGCAGACTTAGCACCGTGGCTGGGGCTGCAGCAGGGCAGAGGCGTGGCTTCAGGAACCTGCCACAAAAGCATGATGGATTTTAACAGTTTGCGACCAGCATGAAGAAAAACACACACGTGTGTCTCTAAAGCTGCCTCTGGATGATCTTCTGTAACAGCTTGTTCTTGCTCAGAGGACTGACTCAACGTCCCGGGCTCGGTGACCCATCTGTTTTAAGAGATAAACCAGAGCCACCGCTGCAGAAGGCCGGCTCCCTGGGGCCTGCCCCTCTGCCAGCCGCTGGGAGGACAGCCGGTGCCTCCTTGGGAACCCCTGTTGTCTCTAAGAAGGTGCTTCTCATGTCGCTGAGTAGATAAAAATGAGGTGATGTCCCACCACACCTACTCACTGGTAATTTAGAAGCAATGGCTGTTAAGTCACACCCAATTAATTGAAGCTAATACTTAGAAACAGAAAAAATAAAAAATAAAAGAATTCCATGTCAAGGAAAGGACGCTCTCCATTTCATATATTACAGACCAATCTGGAGTGTCCTCAGGAGGCTTCCCGGGGAGCGTGGCCTTCTCACAGAGGGAGGCAGAGCAGGAACGGTCCTGCTGTCCCTGGAACCCAGGGCCCATGCACAGGCGGCTCCTGGGGAGAGGGCGCCCGGTGATTTGGTCCCAAGAAGGAGGGGGACCCCGTAACCCTGGTAAGTCACGGCCCACTTTGAAGGGACGACATGATCTGGGACGAGTACTCTCTCCCCAGGCCCTCGTGGGTGAATGGAACCACCAGCTCATAAGGGGTAAAAACACATGCGGTCGAGTGGCCAGAAATGAGGTGGAGAAATGACGCCGAGGTAGCGCAGTGGTTCATGTCGCGGCTTTGGAAGCCCAGCTGCTTGAGCTCGAATATTCGTAACTCACTCACTGAGTGTCCTTGGTCAAGTTACTTCACGTCCGCTGTGCCTCAGCCTCCTCATGTGTAAAATGGAGATGACGACACGAGTGGCCACGCCGTCCGAAGCGTAGGCGTGATGGGTTGACGTACATAGAGCCTGGAACGGCGCCTGCTGGCTCCACGTGCCAACACCACACACGCTCCGCGTCGCATCCTGATGTGGTGACCAAGAGCTCCGGGATCCGGGAGGCCGCACGTTCCCAGCTTAGTTATCTTGTTTGGGGGATATCATGTAATCCCTCTGAGCCTCAGTTTCCTCATTTGAGAACCAAAATGGCTGCCTTGCAGCATCATCATAAAGAAAAGTGGAATTGTGAATCGTCCCTGAAGCTGTAAATGGCATCCCCGAGGGCCGTGCAGTGCACGGTCTGAGCAACCACATGCAGCTGCCCTGACGATGGACGTAAAACAGTTAGCGTGTTGGACGCACCCCTGTGCCTCCTTTCTTGTAGGCTTGCATATCAAACCGTCGCCTTTAACTCAAAGTCTTTCCTACAAACCTCCCTCCTTGCCGAGCACAGTAGATGTAAACGCTGAGGAAGGTCCCCAATCCACGAGGGGCCTGCCTTCAAGAAACTGAAGTCTCAGGCAGGAAACAGCCCAAGCCGTGCCATAATGCAGGACCCAACTCCATGGGGGCAGGCTCCAAGAGCACGACAATCCCACCGCAGGACGAGGAGAACAAAGTTCAGGAACAGCAGCGGTGTCTCCCCAAAGAAGGTCACCAGGCCGCCGCGGCTCAGCTCGCTCGCGGCGATGAAGGAGGTGGAGTGGCCGAGTCTGCACAGGTGAGGAGGGTGTGCTTCCGAGAACACGGGCCTGCCACCCGGGCTGCCCTCCTGCGTGCACCCAGACGCCTCCCAAGTGGGCTACAGTGACGGCTGGGAGGGGCTGTGGGGATTGGCCCTCGTCCCCTCTCCCGTACCCCTCGGTGAACACTTAAATGGGGCAACGCAGGGAGAATCTCGAGTGACACCGTTTTCCTACTGCCCTTCGTTACAGCCACTCAGATCTCTTATTTTATTACAAACATTCTTTAGCCCAGACACAGGCTGATCTCCTAATTGGAGCCGCTGCCTCCACCCCCACCCAGATCAAAGCCGCCCTGTTTGTTTGTGGAGGATGGAGGATGAACCGTCTCTCGGCCTTTGAACATGAAGGCCCCTTTGTCTTCCAGCTGAAGTCATCCCTGGCACCAGGCAGGGAGGAGGCTTCCAGGGGGAGAGCGAGGGGCAGGAACTCTGCAGCCTGGTCGGAGCCTTGGACCAGAGCTGGAGTGGGGACAGCTTTCAAAGCAAGGCCCCAAAGTTCCCTGCCTGCCTCTGCGAATGGGTTGCGAATGGCGGCCCCAGGTGTGTTTGATTTCACCCCCATGAGGATTTTTTATTTAAGTACTAATTCAAATATTCTAATATTTCTCAAGGAAATAGTATGTTTCGTTTCTAATTTCTCTTTACAAATCAGGCTATCTGGCCATACTGCACCTCTAGGAGCGAGTGAGCTAACCAGTGTGCTGATGGCTTTTCCTACTCCATGGGATATTTGAGTTTTCAACACTATTCGGACTTTTTAAAATAGATTATTGCTGTAAACTACTGTTTCTCTTGACATTTCTGCTTTTACATCCCTGGGCCCACCAGAACCTCACCCCTGCCACTGACGATGTTTGGGGACAGGGGAGAAAATGATTGTCCCCATTATATAGATGGGAAGACTGAGGCCCTGTGACATTCAAATAGCTGGCCAGAGGTCACACAGAGGTTAGTGATAGACTCAGAAAGTAAGAAGCACAAGACAAAAGGAATTAACTGGTCTTCTCTTATTTCGATATCACGGTCAATACAGCTATTGTGAAAAAGACAAGCGCCATAGAGCTGCCTCCCGTGACCCAGGGCTGCGTGATGTTAGCGCTGGGGTTTACTACGTGTGAGGAGCTGAGCAGACACACTCTACCTAACAATCCCATGTGGCAGTTTCTGTTTTCTAGATTTTACAATTGAGAAAACTTAGGTCCTTGGAGGTTCAAGGACTCGCCCAAGGTCACTCAGCGGGGCCAAGGTGGAGACTCAGGTCTGCCCAGCTCGAAAGCCCGGGCAAGAGGCCCCATGCCGGGTCCATGGCGAGCTGGGTGATCTTAGACAAATTATCCTGAGAGCCTCAGTGTCCTGCGTGAGGGAGAATGCACCTTCCCTCCCCGCCTTGCTCAAAGCTCCCCGCCCGCCGCCCTTGAGACGGCCCCTGGGGCCAGCGAGGACACCAGGCCGACACTCCGCCAATGCCCGGAGTTGGGACTGGGGCCACGCACAACTCCAGCCACGTAGCGCCAAGCCGGGCCGACCCGAACTGGACCACAGGCCGGCGGGATGTCGCGGAAAGAAGGACGGGCCGGCGTGCAGAGAGAGACAGCCGCTCTGAGGCTGCGCGGTCCCAGCTCTGTGTGGGGCCCTCCCCAGGTCCGGCTTCACGTCCTGCCCTTTTCCTGGGACATCACCCGTATCCTGCCTGCGAAGCACCACTGTCTCTGAGAGCCGGTTTGGAGACTGCCTGCTCTTGCAGCGGGATAACCCCCATGCAAACGGAGTAAGACAGATCTGGGTTCAAATCCTGCCTTTGCCCTAGCTTCATGCTTTTAGACAAGTTACTAGCCTCAGTTTCTCCTATATATAAAGTAGGGATAATAAATCCCCACCTCACGGGGCTTCAGGGAGGTTTAGACTGAATAACATAATTGGAGATCTTGCACACAGTATCCAACACCGTAGATCTTCAACTCTGGGCTAATGCTTTTATCAGTCCTACTGTTATTCTTGTTGTTGTTGTGTTAAAAGCCTTGGTCATGGGTAGAGCTAGCAGGAATTTAACCAACTTTCGATTATTCCACTTTGCTAATCCACAAATAAATGTTTATCATCCATTGACTCCTTTCCATTGTCAGTTTCTGCACGCTCAAGGAAGACAGAATTATTTCATTGTTGGCTAAACCCTGCAATTGTAAGACAGAGGTGCTTACAACTAAAATCATGTATAGCAGGTATGAATTTTACTCCATGATCTTGAGTATATATATATTTTTAAGTCACTATTGTATTTCTCTAAATTAAATTAAGGTTGGAGAGTGATGTCACCAAGAAGGCAGAATAGGAGTTTGAACCCTCATTCCCTCACAGAAACATCAACTTGAACAACCCTCCGTGCACAAAGATGCCCTCACGAGAGCTAAGGAATCCAGGAGAAATATCAGGCCACGGGGTGGAGCACAGAAAGAAGAAAACACTTCAGCCGGAAGTAGCTTGATGACTGCGTCCCCGCCTCCCCATAGACATGGAAGATGACAGTGACAGTGGGGATACGTGGCAGAGAAAACGGCCTATAAAAACATAAAAGTGTTATCTGTCTCTTCAAAACCCCCTTACGCTCTCTGAGAACTACAACCTATATCCCTGCCTTGGGCCAGTTGTCCAGAGGGCAGAGGAGTGTCCTTTGTTCTTCACACCACAGGAGGTGGCTCAAGAGAACTGTCTGGGCGGAGGTCATGAGATTGTCTTAGCCTAAGACGGGATGAATCAGAACCTTAAAATTTCTGCACTTCTGTTCAGAAGCAGGATGTTGGTACTTTGAGATGGGAGATTGCCAGCCTCGTCATTTGCTGGCAAATTAACAAACTCCTCTTTCTTTCTCCTCAAACAAAAAAAAATGAAAAGAAATGAAAAACACATGGGGGGGGTCAGAAGAACAGCTTTACCCCTCCCCCAAGCCCAGATGGAACAGCACAGACCTGACTTCACCACAAACCCCAACACCAGGCCCATGCAATTCAATCACAGCAGCAGGCCAAGCCCTATAGCCCCAGACCAGCCTCCATGGGATCTAGGCACACCCCAGCACCAGGTTCCAGGCCTACTTCAGTGCCAAGCTGGCTCCAAAGCCCCAGGTCTGTCTCTGAAGACCCAGCCTCTAGGTTTGCCATAGCACCAGGCCTGCCCAATGAATCCAGGCTCCAACCCAGCCCCTGTGGCCTTAGGCTCCAGGTCTGACCCTATGACCCAGGAACCAGGTCCACCCCTACATACTCAGGCTGCAAGCCCACCCCTGTGAATCCAAGTGCTAGGGTCCATCCAGTGAACCCTGATGTGATGACCTGAAGACTTAGGACCAAGCCCATCCCAGCACCCACCTGGCCCCAAGGGACTATGGCTCAAGGCTCACCCCATGGACATGGGTACCAGACCCACCTGCCCACTGACCCAGAGACCAGGTAAGGTCTCTGCATGAGGACTCCAGCAGCAAGCCTTCCCAAAGATACCACCAGACAGCCTGCCCAGAATATCTGGATGGTTGACTGCTGATGGGCTTTTTCTGCCAAAGCCAGCTTGTAAAGATTATAAGAGGTGCCTACTTCTTCAAGTGTGCGAATACCAGTGCAAGGCTACAAGGATGACAAATAATCAGGGAAATATGACACCACCAAAGGAACACAATAAAGCATCAGTAACCAACCCTAAAGAAATAGATAGCTATGCACTGCCTAACAAAGAACTCAAAATAATTATCTTAAAGACTCTCAGCAAGCTATAAGAGAACACAGCTAGACAACAAAATGATATAAGAAAAACAATATATGAACAAAATTAGAGGGGCAACAAAGAGATATAAAATATAATAAAGAGCCAAACAAAAATTCTGGAATAGAAAAACACATGGCTGAACTGAAAAAATCCATAGAGGACTTAAACAGAAAACTCTATCAAGCAGAAGAAAAAAAATCAGTAAGCTCAAAAACAGGTCATTTGAAACTACCCAGTCAGAGGAACAGAAAGAAAAGAGAATTTTAAAAAGTGAAGAAAGTATGCAAGACTCATGAGACACCATCTAGCAAACTAATATGCATATTATAGGATCTCCAGAAAGAATAGAAAAAGAGAAAGGAATGAAAGAAAACTATCCAAATCTGGAGAAGGAAATGAAAATCCAGACCAATAAAGACCAAGGAACCTCAAATAGATTAAATATAAAAATAATAAGAAACATTACAATCAAATTCTCAAAAGTCAAAAACAAACAGAGAATTTTCAAAGCATCAAGAGAAAAATGACTTATCACATACAAGGGAACTCTAAAAAGACTATTAAGAGATTTCCCAGAAGAAAGCTTGTAAGACAGGACAGAGTGGGATGAAAGGAGGGAAAAAAAACAAAAAAACCTGTTGGCCAAAAATACTATATCTACCAAATCGGTCCTTCAGAAGTAAGGAGAGAAAAAGACTCCTAGATAAACAAAAGCTATGGGAGTTCATCACCACTAGACCTGCTGTCAAGTTAAAATTAAAGGATACTAACTAACAACATGAAAACAGATGAAAGTATAAAACTCACTGTTAAGGTAAGAATATAGTCAAATTCAGAATACTTTGATACTGTAATGGCAGTGTGTAAATCACTTTCAAGCCTATAAAGTTAAAAGGCAAGTATTAAAGATAACTATAGCTACAATGATTTGTTAATGCATACACAGTATATAAAAAATATAAACTATAACATCAATAACATCAAATTTAGAGGGAGAAAAAGTTAAAGTGTAGAGTTTTTAAATGTGGATGAAGTTATTATTGGCTTAAATTAGGATGTTATGACTATAAGATATTTTATGTTAGCCTCATGATAACCACACACACACACAAAAAAAAAACTTGTAGTAAATACACAAAAGAGAAAGATAAAGGAGTCAAAGTGTACCACTACCAAAGAACCCTCAAATCACAAAGAAAGAAAGAGAGGAAGAAAGGAACACAGGAACTATAAAACAGTCAGAAAACAATTAACAAAATGGCAGTAGTAAGCCTTTACCTATCAATAACTACTTTATTTATTTATTTTGAGACAGAGTCTCACTTTGTTGCCCAGGCTAGAGTGCCATGGTGTCAGCCTAGCTCACAGCAACCTCAAACTCCTGGGCTCAAGCAATCCTCCTGCCTCAGCCTCCTGAGTAGCTGGGACTAAAAGCATGCACCACCATGCCTGGCTAATTTTTTCTGTATATTTTTAGCTGGCCAATTAATTTCTTTCTATTTTTTTAGTAGAGACGGAGTCTCACTTTTGCTCAGGCTGGTCTCAAACTCCAGAGCTCAAACGATCCACCCACCTCAGCCTCCCAGAGTGCTAGGATTATAGGCGTGAGCCACCTCGCCTGGCCAATAACTACTTTAAATGGATTAAATTCTCCAATCAAAAGACATGAGTGGGTGAATGGATTTAAAAAATAGTACCCTACTATATATTATATACTGCCTACAAGAGATTCACTTTAGCTTTAAGGACACATATAGGCTGAAAGTGACAGGATTTAAAAAGATATTCCACATAAATGGTAACAAAAAGAGAGCAGGAATGGCTATACTTGTATTAGACAAAATAGATTTTCAGTTAAAAACTGTCACAAGAGACAATAAAGTCATTACATAATGATAAAGGAGTGAATATATCAAAGGGATATAACAATTATAGACATACATGCACTCAACATTAGAGCACCTAAATATATAAAGCAAATATTAACAGAACTAAAGGGAGAAATAGACAGCAATATAATAGTAGTAAAGGTCTTAAATACCCCACTTTCAACAACAAATAGATTATTGAGACAGAAAATCAAGAAGGAACTGCAGGTTTGAACAACACTACAGACTAAATGGACCTAACAGACATATATAGAACATTCCATCCCACAGTTGCAGAATACACATTCTTTTCAAGAACATGCAGAACATTCTTCAGGATAGATCATATGTTAGGTTACAAAAAAGTCTTCACAAATTTAAGAAAATCAAAGTTATATCAGACATTTTTTCCAACCCCTATGATATGAAACTAGAAATCAAAAACAGAAGAAAAATTTAAAAATTTGGAAACACATGGAAATGAAACAACACACTTTTGAACAACCAATGGGTCGAAATAATTAAAATGAAAATCAAAAAATATCTTGAGACAAATGAAAATGGAAACACGACACACCAAAACTTATGGGATTCAGCACAAGCAATTCTAAGAAAGAAGTTTATAGCAATAAATGTTTATATCAAGAAAAAAGAAAGATCTTAAACAATCTAACTTTATACAACATACAACTAGAAAAAGAATAAACTAATCCCAAAGTTAGCAAAAAAAGGAAATAATAAAAATCAGAGCAGAAACGAATGAAATAGACTAGATAAACAATAGGAAAAATCAAAGAACTAAGGACTGGTTTTTTTGAAAAATTAAAATTGACAAACCTTTAGACTAAGAAAAAAAGAGAGAAAGGCTGGAAAATAAATATAATTATATGGTGACAGCAAAGGAAGGGATGCTTTGAGGTGATTTCTCTTCTGATGCCCATTTAATTTATGTGGTATCCATCTATCCAGCTTCTTTACCTTGCCAGTTTGTTTCAAATGGTCTAATATTTTTGGAATAGTAACATCAAACCTTGCTGCTAATTCACGCGTAGGTTGAGATGGATTCACTACAGCTTTCAGCTCATCATTATCCACCTTGGTCTCAGGTCACCCACATGGCTCATTTTCAAGATTAAAATTACCAGAATGGAACCTCTCAAACTATCAGTGTTCATTAACCACATCCTTCCCAAACACTTCGTTGATATTTCGAGCTATCTGCACTGCATTGGTTCCACGATGGAACTCATATTCTAAAATAACACAAATTTTTTGACTTATCCATGGTTTCATAAAAATTGCTCTAAAAAAATTGAAAGATAATACATAACGTGAGTTTGAAAGACTGAGGATGTACGTTCACAGTAAAAATAAAACAAGAAGTGTCAAAATGAAGTGTCAGAGATAGCAACTGTCAAACTTAGTACTTAAGGAAGTTGAACATTCCATTCTTCTTTTTTAATTTTTATTTTTTATACTTAATTTCTTTTATGTATTTAACCATTTCTATTCCGTATTGTAGATGTAGATGAATAATGGATTCTTTTTGACAATTGCAAGCACAAGGCACAGCAGTTGGATAAAGATGAAGTGCCGAAACACAGTCCAAAACCAAATATTCATCACTAAAGGCTAATGGTGTCCGTTTGGAGACCCAGAGCTGGTATTATCCACACAGCTTCATGAAACCTGGTCAATCAATTATAGCAGATGTCTATAAAAACCAGTTGGACAAAATGATGAGGATGCTTGTGATTAAGCAGCTACGACTGGTCAATAGAGACAGGCCAATCCTCTTGCAAGATAATGCTCAACCACAGGTTGTCCAAACAACGCTGCTCAAACTACAGAAGCTGGACTTGGAAACTCCCTGTCACCCACCATATTCACCAGACCTTGTCTTCCAGGCTTTGGACCACTTCTTGCAAGGAAAAATATTCAAATCTCAACAAGCTGTAAAAAGCACCTTTTACAATTTCATTGCCACTCTCTCTCCAGGCTTCTTCATTGCTGGCATAAGCAAGCTACCGTTAAGATGGCAAAACTGTGTTGATAGTTTAGGCACATACTTTGATTAATTATACTGCTTCTTGTTTGAGATATAATAAACTTTTGATTTGAAAAATAAATAAATATAATTATAAATGAAAAAAAGACATTATGATTGATTCCACAGAAATACAAAGGACCATAAGAAACTGCTATGAACAGTTACACACCAACAAGGTGGATAACCTGAAAGAAATGGTTATATTCCTAGAAATATGCAACCTACCAAGACTGAATCATGAAGAAATAGAAAATCTGAACAGATCAGTAACAAATAATGAGATCGAATCAGTAATCAAAAAATTCCCCAAAAAGAAAAACCCAGGACTTCATGGCTTCACTGGTGAATTATACCAAACACTTGAAAAAGAATTAATGCCAATTCTTTTCAAACTTTCCAAAAAATTGAAGCAGAGATAACATTTCCAAGCTCATTTTACATTATGCCCATACAAAAGGCAAGGAAACTACAAGAAAAGAAAATTACAGGCCAATAACCCATATGAACATAGATGCAAAAATCCTCAACAAAATACTAGCAAACAGAATTCAACAACACATTAAAAGGATTATACACCATGATGAAGTAGGATTTATCCCTGGGATACAAGGATGGTTCAATATACACAAATCAATATATGTGATACACCACATTAACAAAACAAAGGATAAAAATCATATTGTCATCTCAATAGATGGTAGAAAAAGCATTTGAAAAAATTCAACATCCTTTCATGATTATAAACTCCCAAAAAGTTAGGTATAGGAGGAAGGTATCACAACATGATAAAGGCCATACATGACAAGCCCACAACTAACATCATACTCAATGGTGAAAAGCTAAAAGCTTGTCCTCTAAGATCAGAAACAAGACAAAGATACCCACTATCACCACTTCTATTCAAAACAGTATTGGAAGTCCTAGCCAGAGCAATTAGGCAAGAAAAAGAAATAAAAGCCATTCAAATTGGAAAGGAGGAAGTAACATGTCTCTGTTTATAGATGACATGATCTTATATATAGAAAACTCTAAAGACACCAAAAAATTGTTAGAACTAAAAAAAAAAAAAAAATTCAGTAAAGTTGCAGGATTCAAAAACCAACATACAAAGTCCAGTGGCATTTCTCTACCTAACAACTAACTATCTCAAAAAAGAAAAAATTAAGAAAACAATCCCATTTACAACAGCATAAAAAAATACTTAGGATTGAATTTAACCAAGGAGATAAAAGATCTATACACTGAAAACTACAAAACACTGATGAACGAAATTCACGAGGATACAAATAAGGAGAAAGACATCCCATGTTCTTGGATAAGAAGAATTAATGTTGCCAAAGTATTCATACTACCTGTCTTAGTCTGGTTTTTGTGTTGCTATACGAGAATACCAGACACTGGGTAATTTATAAAGAAAAGAAATGTATTTCTCACAGCTCTGGAGTCTGGGAGTCCAAGATTGCAGGCCTGGCATCTGGTGGGGGGCTTTTTGCTACATAATCCATGGCAGAAGGGTAAAGGGGGGCAAAAGAGAACATCAGATCCAGTTTGCAGCCTCAAGCCCTTTTATAATTTGAATTAACCCATTCATGAGGAAGGAGCCTCCCATTAGGCCCTGCCTCCCAACACTGTTGTTTTGAGGATTAAATTTCAAATATATTGCTGTTTGGGGGACACATTCAAGCCATAGCGTTACCCAAACTGAAGTGCAGATTCAATTCCTATCAAAATCCCAATAGCGTTTTTCACCAGAAGTGGAAAAAACAATCCTAAAATGTATATAGAACCACAAAAGACTGTGAATAGCCAACAGGAAGAACAAAGCTGGAGGCATACCACCTGATTTTAAAATATAATACAAAGCTAGAATAATCAAACAACATGGTACTGGCACAAAAGCAGACATGTAGACCAATGCAGCAGAATAGAGAGCCCCAAAATAAGTCCACACTGTTACAGTCAATTGATCTTTGACTAAAGAGCCAAAAACAATGGAGAAAGGACAGTCTTTTCAATAATGATTTTGGGAAAACCAGGTATTCACGTGCAGAAGAATGAAATTGGACCTTTATCTCATACTATATATGAAATCAACTCAAAATGGATTTAAGATTTAAATATAAAACCTAAAACTATAAAACCACTAGAAGAAAACATAGGGGGCTGAACATGGTGACTCAGACCTGTAATCCTAGCACTATGAGAGGCCAAGGTAGGAGGATCACTTGAGGTCAGGAGTTTGAGACCAGCCTGAGCAAGATGGAGAAAAAAAATAAAAAAATTAGCTGGCATGGTGGTGTACACCTGTAGTTCCAGCTACAAGGGAGGCTGAGGCAGGAGGATCACTTGAGCTCCGGAGTTTGAGATTGCAGTGAGCTATGATGATGCCAGTGCACTCTAGCCCAGGTGATGAAGTGAGACTTATCTCAAAAAAAAAAAAAAAAACATAGGGAAAAACCTATATGACATTGATCTGGCCAATGATTTTTTGGATCTCACCCCAAAAGCTCAGGCAACAAAAGCAAAAATAAAACAACGGAATTGCATCAAACTAAAAAGCTTTTGCATAGCAAAGAAAACATTCAACAGAGTGAAAAGACAACCAATGAAATGGGAGGAAATGTTTATAAACCATACATCTGATAATGGGTTAATATCCAAAATATATAAGGAACTCCAACAACTTAATAGCAATAAAACAAATAATGCTTTAAAAAGGAACAAAGGTCCTGAATAGACATTTCTCAAGAGAAGACATACAAATGGCCAACAGATAAATGAAAAATGTCCAATATCAGTAATCAGGGAAATCCAAATCAAAACCACAATGAGATATCACCTCGCACCTGTTAGAATGGCTATAAATAAAAGAGGCAGAAGATAACAAGTGTTGCCAAGAATGTGGAGAGAAGGGAACCCTGTCCACTGAGCTGGGAATGTAAATTGGTACAGCCATTACGGAAAACATGGATGTTCCTCAAAAAAGTGAAAATAGAACAACCTAGCTTACACAACTATATGGTCCAGCAATCCCCCATTCTGGTGTATAACTGAAGGAAATGGAATTAATGTCTTGAAGAGACAGATATATTCCCGGGTTTATTGCAGTGTTCTTCATCGTAGCCAAGTTATGGAATCAACCTAAGAATACATTGATGAATAAATGAATAAAGAAAACTTGGTGCACATACACACAAACACACACACAGAGCAATATTATGCAGCCTTAAAGAAGGAAATCCAGTCATTGGTGACAACGTGGATGAACCTGGACATTATGTTAAGTGAATAAGCCAGGCACAGAAAGACAAATACTGCATGATCTCACTTACATGTGAAGTCTAAAAACATCGAACTCATAGAAGTGGAGGGTAGAATGGAAGTTGCCGGGGCTGGGATGGGGGAAATGGGGTTCAAAGTTTCAGTTATGCAGAGTGAATAAAGTGCGAGAGAGCTAATGTGCAGCAGCATGGTGACTCTAGTTAATAAAACTACATTGTATACTTGGAATTTGCTGAGGGAGTAGATTTTAAACATTCCCATCACACACACACACACACACACACACACACACACACACACACACACACACGAATGTAACTATGTGAAGTGATGGGTATGTTACTTAGCTTGATTTTGGTAACTATGTCGCAACGTATATGTATTTTGAAACATCACGTCGTATACCATCAACACAGGCAGTCCCCAGGTTGCGGATGGCCGGATTCACGGCCCGATTCACGGCGTTCTGTGCTTACAGATGGGCTCCCAAGGCTGCCCATAAGGATAATTTACAATTAAACAATGACATTAATCATTCAGGAACTAGTTTCTTCCATGCCCGTAGACAAACCCGCACGGGGCGAGCGACCAGCTGGCGCAGCGTGGCGACACTGGCGCCCAGTCTCCCTGCGCACACCGTCCTCTCACAGCGCCACGCTTGTCTTAACTTTCCTATTTGATGTTGTGAGTCTGTGCTTACCCTGTGGCCACGCTTCCAAGGCGGAAGTCCACTGCCAGCCCAGGGCCGCCTGCCTCGAGGAGAAAGCTGATGACAGTGGAAACGGAAGTAGAAATAAGTGTTTGGAGAAAGGCAGACACCATCCTCACCAGGAAGCGCTAGGCTCCAGTCCCTTGGCCATCGGAACAATCACAAAGGATAAGGTGAAAATAATGAGCCGTGAAAGGCCGAGCTCCAATGAATGCATCAGTTAATACTAAGCAACCTAGTGGACGAGTTATCGAGACAGAGAGGTTATTGCTGATTTGGTCGGAAGGTCAAAATAAGTGAAACATTCCCGTTAGCCTAGTGTTGATGCAACATTAGCTGAGTGTTAACATTTAATAACCTTTTAGAAATTTCTCCTATCTCCTCTCCAAACTTTTTGTATGAGATTGTTTTTAGGTGAATTAAAAGAAAGAGCACGGTAGTTTCCATAACGTATTACAGTACAGGGGTATCATTCTCATTGTCACAGTGTTACGCTGTGTCACCGTCACCACGAGTGAGCCATTGCAGTATTGTTATTATTGCCGTCACTATTATTACCGTATGTGCTGTTCATCAGGGATGGAAGATACATACAAATCCGACCCACAGACGTTCTCAGGAACGTGTGTCAACCGTAGCTGGGGGAATGCCTGTGTACACAATTTTAATTCGCTAATTATACCTCAGTAAAGCTGGGAAAATATTTTTAAACATATAAATACTTAAAAATAAAACCTGATTAACTCACTCCCAGCCCCTCCCCACAGCCTGACTGGAGGTTTGCTCCTGGGCGCCGTTGATGGCGCCGCCCCACGCGGAGCCGGGCAGCCCCACAGCGGCCCTCGAGGCTGCGGCTGTGCCACCCCCAGCTACCCCTGTGCGCCGGCCGCTGCCAAGGCTGAGGCTGCGCTCCGGCCACTCCGGCGTGCCATTTCCTCCGGCGGACACGCCATCTTCCCAGCTACTGTCCTGTGACTTCAGGGACCACAGAAATCACATGCCCGTTTCCGCTCCCTACCGAACCCCCCACTCAGAGTTACTCTCCTCTCCCGGATGGCCCAACACAGGGATCCTCAAAACGTGGTCCCGGCCAGCAGCATCTGCCTCACCTGGGAACTGTTAGAAACGCGGGCTCTTGGCCCCTCGGAAGACCTGCTTCCTCGGATACTCTGGGAGTGGCGCTCAGCAAGCTGCGCTTCAGCACACCTTCCGCGTGACTCTGGTGCATGCTCAAGTTGGAGAACCACCGGTCCAGTGTGATCCTCACAGGGAATTCATGCTTTGCAAACCAAGAAGGGGGCTTGTCTTGAGACAACTTCAGGTTCTGGTCTGCTACATAGCACTTCCTACCCGGTGAAGAAACAACACCAGAGCCCTGGACTAGGGAGGGACAAAGGATGGGCCAGCATGTCCAGCAGTATGGGTTGCACACTGCACAACTCTAGGGGATGCCATCCACATAAAACTACCATGTGAATGGCATAGTGTGGTGGACAGGTGGGAACACCAGGGAACAAAGAGCATAAGGGTAAATCTTGTGGTCATCTGAATAAATAGGTTTTGGGGATTCAGTCGCCCGTAAGGGACAACTGCGGAGATAGGAAGAAAAACAGTGCAAACCCTGAACTCGGCTCCAGGGGGCGCTGTATATGTGGGCAACATGCATGACAGGCCAAAGAATGCATTATTCAGGGGTCTGGAACGTAAATGCCCACGGGAGCATGTAAATGCTGGCGTGCAAAGAGGCAAAGCTGGGAGACACAGCCCTGTAAAGATGCGAGCAATACCGGGCTCCTGCCCGGTGGCCGTGTGGAACACTGAGCTCAATCTTGTCAGATCTTCCTTTCTAAAATCAAAAACAAAAACAGAAATCCATACTTCTATACAAAATCTCCTGACATCTTTAAATATTTTAAATAGATCCCGATTTTTAGAAAACGCTTTGTATTGTATCCAGATTACATAAATCACTCTCAAAGCCCAATTAAAAACAAAATAAGCAAAGGAGATGGATTCTTCAAAGAAGACACACAGATGGCAAATAAGCACATGAAAAGTTGCCAACATCATTAATCATTAGGGAAATGCAAATTAAAACCACAGTGAGATGACACTATGCACCTATTAGGATGGCTAAAATATTTAAAAACGCAACAGAAAGTGCTGGGGGGTGTGTGGAGCCACTAGAACTCTCTGCCGTTACTACTGGGAATACAAAATGGTACCACTACATTGGAAACCACTTGGCAGTTTCCCATAAAGTAAAACATACGCTCACTATGTGACTCAGCCATTTCACTCTTAGGTATTTACCCACGAGAAGTGAAAATTTATGTGCACACCAAAACCTGCATGTGAATGTTTATAACAGCTTTGTACATAATCACCAACAACTAGAAACACTCCAAATGTCCCTCACCTGGGGAATGGACAAACAAATGGCAGTATATCCTTGACAGAATACTAACCAGCAATGAAACGGAACAAGCAACCTATACATGCAGTAAAATTACTGAATCTCAAATGCATCCTGTCAAGTGGAAGAGCTCTGACTCAAATGACATGGTGTAGGATTAATTTCTATGACATTCTGGAAAAAGAAAAACTATAGGGACAGAAAACAGATCAGTGTTATCAGTGGTTACCAGGGGTTGGCATGGGGACAGAGATTAACAAAAAGGGACATAGAAGGGGACATTTGGGGGAATGATGGAAATGATCTATGTATTGATTATGGTGGTGATCTGTCAAAATTCACTAAAAAGGCTGAATTTTACAGTATGTAAGTTATACAATAAAATTATACCTTAATTTTAAAATGAAAAGTAAAATAAAAATCACTGTGTGGGCCAACAGCAGCGCTCCGCGTGGAAGGTGAAGGGCAGGGTAGGGGGAGCCCCTGCCCTCAGGGAGCAGCAGGGAGACAAGAGTTTTTCAACCCTGTTCCTCAGTGACAGCCTTTTTCTCTGTTTTCTACCTGGGGTTACCTGTAAGATGTCACTTGAAGCAAACAAAGACTCCCTTACCTACAATTTTTTGGAAAATAAAAGTGCCCTGGAAACAAAGGCGGACTTCAGTGTAAAGACCCCGGCGTGAGCGCCCCCCTGCTCTACCTGCCGTGACTTGGGGGCCCTTCCTGGCAGATCACAGGTGAGAGCAGCCCCAGGGCTCTTGGAGGCCTCAGCTTCGTAAGCGGGGGCGAGAACGGGTATGTCCCCTCGACCTGGCAGGCTGGAGGGGAAGGGTAACCTCAAGACCTAGCTCTGTAAGGAAACTGAGGACCGTCCAATCTGAGGGCAGAGCCACTATGGAAACAGCTAGAAAATCCCTCCGCAGTGGCGTCTTCACTCCGCCGGGTTGTGGGAGCCTTGAAGGCCAAGCCAGGAGCACAGAGACTGGCACGGCAAGCGAAGAGGGTGCACATTTGGGAGGCAGTCACACACAGCACGCTGAAGGCGCCTTCGTGCCCACGAGCTCTGGGCCGCAGGTCAGCTCCTTGAGGGACTGTGTTTGCCTCCGTTTTCAGAGGCAGAAGGTGAGGCCCCGCAGCACACACTGCCACTGATGAATGACAGACCGGGTCTCCAGAGTCGCCTGGATTAAGGATCCAGCTCTGCCACTAACTCATTAAGGGAGCTTGGGACAGTTCTTGCTCCTATCTGGGGACAACAAGTTTCCACCTCGTTTTTGTTTTTTGTTGTTTTTTTTTCTGAGACAGAGTCTCACTCTGCTCCCCAGCTAGAGTGCCGTGGCATCAGCCTAGCTCACAGCAACCTCAGACTCCTGGGCTCCAGCGATCCTCCTTCCTCAGCCTCCCCATAGCTGGGACCACAGGTACATGCCACCAGGCCCGGCTAATTTTTTCTATTTTTAGTAGAGACGGGGTCTCACTCTTGCTCAGGCTGGTCTCCAATGGCTAATCTCAAGCGATCCTCCGGCCTCGGCCTCCCAGAGTGCTAGGATTACAGGCGTGAGCCAACGCACCCAGCCAAGTTTCCCACCTTGTTGATGACTCGAAGGCCTCTCAGGTCCCCAAACTGTGTGGTGCCCAACACCCCCAGCCACGCCAGGCACTGACTCCCAGGCCACCCTGCCCTGGGCGAACAGTGGCCAGGCCTCTGCCTCTGGGAGTTACCCTAGGTGGAGCATTCGGCTTTCTGGAGGAGCGGCCTAGTTCTTCTCGCTCACCCTGTACACAGCAGTCCCTGCAGACAATGCCCCAGGCCCAGGCCGGACCCCTGCTCCCTGCCCAGCCCTCCCCCACAGCCACACGCACTGCCCAGCCCCACCTCGCCCGAGTCAGGCATCTGCCCCCTTCTGGAATCCGCGACAGCAGGGCAGGCCTCCAGCTCCAGAGGCCCCTGAGTGCCCTCTGGACCCCCCAGGGCCTGCCCAGGTTGCTCGGGAAACCATTTCAGGTCATTTCAGACGATGAGGAGTCCTAGCTCTGTTTGGAGCTAAACAACACACAGAAACAAACCCTGTCTTCACAGTCCGCGGGCAGAGCTCTGCGGGCCGCGCTCCCCGAGGGTCTCCCCTTGCTGCTGTGCACCCCCGCAACATGGATGGGGGAGCCGCCCGCATCCCTGTCCGGGGTGGCTGCAGGGCGGGGGCATTCGGAAGAGAAAGGGAACCCCGGGAGGAACTGGACTTGGTCTCTGTCCGCAGGGACTTTGCTGCCTCAAGGAGGGCAGTGAGACGCTGCTGTGAGCCTTCCCTGCGGCCGGTCGCGCCCTTCATTTAGGAAGGAGCCAAAGTGCTGTCAGCCGGTTTCTCACCCGAGGAGACACTCTCAGTGTCCTTTCCTGGGTCCTCCAATTTAGCACCACGAGTAATTATTACTTTTAAAAGTGGAGAGCAAACATTTATGGGCTTATACATTTTTTAATATGGAGATGGTTTATTGGAGGTGGCTATAAAAGTTATTCTGCTCATTGTGATAATTCAGAAAATAGCAATAAACAGTAAAGAAAGCGGAAAGCCACCCATGATCACTGCCTAGGCAGGAAAAATCATGTCCTTTCTCCAACCTGCAGCAATATAAGGTGGAAAGAAGCTCTGAGAACCAGAGAGGCAGGGGCCTGCCTGCGATCTTCCTCTTGAGTGGGGGCTCCGGCCCCACCTGCAGGCTCAGGCCCGAGCCAGAAGCTTCCTTCAGGCTGTGCTCCCCAGAATCACATTCCAGGGGAGATGGGAGCTCCCATCGAGAGAGGAGTTCAGCAAATGCTGGTGCACACGCCTCTCAGTGTGCCGGGGACGCGTGCTCCTATGTATGGGCTGTCGGCGAACATCTTCCCCAAGTTTGGCTTGTCGGTGTGATATCGCCAATTTGTAACGTGTGCTTTGGGGCTGGGCACAGTGGGAGACTGAGGTGGAAGAAGCAATTGAGGCCAGTGGTTCAAGACCAGCCTGGGCAACATACTGAGACCCGTCTCTACTAAAAATAAGAAAACTTAACCAGGTGTGGCGGTGCGTGCCTGTAGTGCCAGCTACTCAGGAGGCTGAGACAGATGCATCGCTCGGGCCCAGGAGTTGGAAGCTGCAGTGAGCTATGATTGAGCAACTGCACTCCAGCCTGGGTGACAGAGCAAGACCCTGTCTCTAAAAAGAAAAAAGTGTATTTTAGGTCAAGCAAAGATATTTAAAAGGCGGGGGGACGGGCTCTTGTCGGGGCTGCGTGTCCTCACCTGTCCAGCACTCTTCTTGTTTAAGGATTCTCAGCCCCCTCCACACCCATCATCCCTCTTTTTTTTTTCTGGTGACAAACAGTTTTGTCCCAGTGGTCACCTTCCAACATCCGTACCCCACGGGTTGTCTGAAAGTGCCAGCACCTAGACAGACGGACAGAAGCAGGGCAAGCAGCCACGTGACGAGTCTGGGGCAGGGGGCGGGAAAAGGGACAGAGAGGCACCACAGAGGCAGGCAGGGCTAGAAAGGCAGGGCAGGGAGAGAGGGAGCCAGGAGGGAGGGAAGGCCGAGCCTGCTGGGGAGGACGGCCGTGGTGCTCTAGGCCATCTAGACAGGGTAGGGGGCGTCGAGGGCTGCTGAGGACAGGTCCAGAGGTGGACTGGCTTTCTGGGGGGCTGTTCGGGGCATGAAAGCTCCATCCTATCAGTCAGTGGGCTCAGTCCACATGGGGGCCCAGCCAAGAGACCCAGCGGGAGATGGAAGGAGAGGCCGATCCCCGCCCCGTGGGCCCCAGACCTGCTCTGAAAGCCCCCAGCGGAGGCCTGTCCTCCCAGGCCTGGAGGCTCGTGCGGAGCACAGGATGGGCACCAAGAGGACTCAGGTACCTGCCCTCCCTCCGGCACCCTCCTCTCCTGAGCAGCCTCCGACTTCCCCCAGGCTTGGGCCCCTTCCCAGCTGAGAAATCCGCCGCAGGGACTAAGGGCGAGCAGGGGAGGCAGGGCTGAGGCGGGTTCGGCGTCTCCTTCAATCGTCCCCACTCTACAGAGGGGAGACTGCAGCCAGAGGAGGGAAGCCATCCTGTCAATGAAGTCACGGCTGTGCTGAAACAACAATAACTCTATCAATAGTAACGACAATGTAATAACCACAAGCACTTGTCGCATCCCAGGGTCCCGTCTCGCACTCCGGGACGTAAGCTGGAGGGCCGCATACCGGAGCTGGAGTTTCAGACCCTGTGGCCTCAGGTGGGAAAGTACCTGGGGACAGGAGCATTCTAGGCCCTCAAGGCCCCCCACGCGCACACCTCTCTGAGCGTGGGAAGCCCGCTCGGGTGCACGCGGTCTGGGTGTCCCCAGACGTGGCCGTTTCTAAGCAGTTAGATTTTCTGTCCTTTCCAGACCCTCAACCCCACCCCACCCTCCCAGCAAATGGATAACAGGAAACAGCCAAAGCTTCTTAACTTTTCTTTAATCTTCCCCTCTCCGGCAAACTGAAAATCAAACGATAATTGTCTGGGTGATCTCATTATTGTCAACAAAATCCAAGCCTTGAAGTCCGAATCCACTGAAACGCTGACACATGAAACACAAAGGAAACTGTGCTTGCATGTTGTTCAATAAATAAATAAGGCCGGCGGGAGCTCGGCGCAGGCCCGGCACATGGAGGGGCCGGGCTGGCAGAAGTGCTAGGACGGCAAGGTGACCACGGGGACCCAGGAGCAGTGGCCTCTGGGAAAGACTAGGTCTAGGAGGTCAACGTTCCATCCTTCCTGTTTGTAACCGGCAGGCCCGGCAGGAAACAGATGGCACCTTTCCTAGTGATGGGGTACTCACTGGGGGAGGCAGAAAGGGGGGTGCGGCCCCCCGGGACTTGCACCAGACAGGAACCGTTACCACCTCTAGGCCTGAAAGACAAGGGACCAAGCAGTTATCAGCTCCCAGAGAGTGTGGCATTGGCGAGGGCCACCCGACAGGAGCTGTGGCTGTAGGGAGGAACACCGAGACCGCCACAGCGCGGCCTGGCAGGGAGAGGACCAGAGCCGGGACAGCCCGACTGCGCTCTCCTGCCTGCTTCCCACCTCCCAGAGCGCAAAGGAGGCTGGAGGATGCAGGTGTGTGGACCACGCTATCCGGGCACGGAGCAGGGTCTGAGGGGCAAGCAGAGGTCACCCAGCACCCCGTGCACGGCGGGACGCCGCCTGCAGCATGCCACACCTGTGCCACCCTCCACGTGCACGTGTCCGAGCACGAGAAGCTCCTCCCCCACCTGCCCCGCAGGCCGTCCATCCAGGTTTGAAGACCCCAATGTCAGCTCCTGGTTCTGGGGTTAGGGAGCAGGCCACATTCACGCAGGGGCTGGCCCTATTTGAATGCCGGGAGGGTGCGACTGCGGAGGGCCAGGGCAGGGCTGAGGGCAGGCCTGCTGCACTGGCTGGGGTTGGGGGTGGACACAGATCCAAAGGTGTCCCCCATCCATTCGCCTTCTCTTTATGCCTCTTGGTCTTGCTTTTTCGGCCATCGTACCAGACTCCTAACAGATGTCATGACAACATATTACGTATCACCTTTCTAGAAAATGGGACACTTCGGGAAACTGAAGGCAGTGGGGTGTCACTACCCCTACCCCCTTCCTGGCTGTCCTGGAGGAGAAGGGGCAGCAACTCCCCAGCACTGAGCCAGCACTGCCTACACGGTGCTGTGGCAGCTGCTTGTGACATCGCGGCCACACACCTCCCTTTTTCTCTCTCAGTTGCAGAGGCAGCAGTGAGGGGACTTGTGGGGAGGGGACAGGCCCTCAGGAGACCTGAGTCCTCAACTGCTGCTGCTGCTGCCTGGCCACGTGACCCTGGAGAGACCCTTCCCCTCCCTGGGTCTCAATTTCAGCTTAACAAGGAAAGGGGACTTTGACACTGATCTTGGCCAGCCTAAGATCCCAACATGGATTGAAAGACAAGAGGGGTCATCATTGTCCTTCTTTCTGTCCACAAAGAACCTCTGAGGTGCCCACCTCGTGTTCTGCCCCCTTGGAGGATGGAGTTCCCCTGCGGAACCAGCCGGTTCTGACGCTCGCCTGTTAAGCCACTAAGCAGTCCCCACGCTTCATTCCCTGCCCTCCCTTTCCCCAGGCTGCAGGAGAAAAGTGCTCACCAGGGGACCTTGGAAATGAGGCTGAAAAAAGCCTTCTATAAAATGCAAAGGACTGCACGCTTCTAAGGAATTAGGAAAATATGTTGATCTTTTCATCTATATCTGACTCGTCACCTTGAAAGCGTTCTAAACTGACTGAGCAGAGACAATAAAGGCAGGAAATGAATGTTTATTGAACACTATGGTAAATATTGCAAGGGCTCCCCAGTATCTAGCTCAGTTTTCCTTCCCGGACATGTAGAAAGCCATGTATCCCAGCACCCTCGCTGTGAGGTGGGACCACGTGGCTCATCTGGCCAGTTAGTGGAGAGCAGAGTGTTCTGGACAGTTCTTCATCTCTGCCTCTGCCACAGTGAACATGAGGCTTTGTGTTGAAATGGTGGAGCCAGAATTTGATCTTGTGGATCATGTGTCTTATGTAGAAGAAAGCTGACCTGGGGAGGGGTCTGGCTCTTTAGCAAACTATATGGGAGTGAAAAATAAACTTACCTGTGATAAGCCACTGAGCTTCCAGGGATGTTTGTCATAGCAGCATAGCCTCACCTGCGCTGACCGCTATAAGCCCCACCCTATGCAAGCATTTTCATACATACATTTTCCATTTGATCCTCACCACAACTCTAGGGGTAAGTAGCATTATTACTATCTCAATTTTCCAGATGGGAAAACTGGGACTCATACATGTTAGATAACTAGCCCAAAGTCAATAAGAGATAGATCCAAAGGTAGGGTCTTAACAATTAGGTAGGTTCCATCACCCAAAAAAAGGGGGAATTTGAGAGGCAGGCATATAAATGGCCAACTTACTGTAGAAATGTCCCTGGTCAGTGCGAGGTCTTTGTTGAGTAAACCATAGCCCTTCAAGTGTGGCCTTCTAGAGTCTGGGAAAAATGTTCCCAGCTAAAAGTAGCTACACGAGAGGGTCCCAGCCAAAGTCCAGCTCTAGGTTGGCAGAATTCTTGGATGCCTTGGAATTCCTGCTGGCCAGGGCTCCACTGGCATGGAAGTGTTTACACTCGCCTCAAATTAGTTCTCCCACGCCTTCTAGAGCCCCAGCCCATATTTGGGATGGAAAAGGGAAAATGATTCCCAGTGGGGATTCGAAAACATCAGAAAAATTCCACAGGGGCCGTGGCCGTTCCGTGTGGCTCAGGGCTCTGAGTAGTCACATCTCTTGGTCCCTCATACCGGATTCTGTGCCCAGCAGGGCAGCCAGGCCAAACGGACGAGAACCCCCTCGCACACCGAGTCAGAAGGAAGCATTTCTGGAAGGGCTCTCACGAGGGCCGGCGCGGTCCACAGCAGAACGAAGTGCGAGGAGCGAGAAAGAAGGAAAGATCCGACTGTGGCTCCTGTCTGCGGAAGCCGGCTTCCCTCCCCCCGTCGGCAAGGCTGTGTGACGGGACCCCGGCAGCCGTGGGGAGCAGAAACCCCAAACGCACATGTCTTCGCAGAAAGGAAAACTCTCAGAAGGCCATGTGGTGTGAAACCTGTTCTGTAAGGCTCAGACGCAGGCAAACAAAGCGTGTGTGTGTGTGTGTGTGTGTGTGTGTGTGTGTGTGTGTGTGTGATAGAACTACACACACGCGCGCACACACGCACACACGCACACACGGGAATGATAAACCCAGATTTCAGCACGGTGGTTATCGGGGGTGGGGAGGGGCAAGGTGGTCAGGGCCAGTGCAAGAGAAACGCGCCTGCAGCAGGAGTGGCCGCTCCTGGCCACATCTTGGTCTTGTCGTGAGTGGTGGGATCACGGGCGCTTGTTATTGTAACGTCCCAGTGGCGTGTCCAAACCAAGCCTTATGATTAATCCAATGCTGTCTACCTAAGATCTATTTTTAAAGGGGACTCAGTAACAGCCGACACCAAAACACCAGTTCCGGAGTACCAAGCGCCGCTTTCAGCCCTTCACCTGTACAGTCACATTTACACCTCGCCGCAGCTCCTGAGGTGAGTCTTGTTTTATGTCCATTTTACACACGAGGAGACCGAGGCAAGAGAAGTTAAGTAACCTGCCCGGGGTCACACAGCTGGTAGGTGGCAGGAGATAAGCCTTCAGAGACCTTCTTAGCTGTGTACAATGAAAATGAATCACGTCACTCGACTACAAGCGCGGAGACAGCTGCCGCGGGCTGGGTCGGTTCTTGGTTCAGCGACATCACCACAGATGCCACTGTGGGGCCCAGGGCTCTGCCCTCTGAAGGTTCACTGAAAAATCAGCTCACAAAGGGCAGATTCATTAGAGAAAAAACACGTAAGTTTATTTAACATGCATACACGGGAGCCTTCTCGGTGGAGACCCAACCCAAAGACACAGGGGAAACGGTCCGTTTTTATGCTTAGGGTCAATGCGTATGACAGCCACGGAGGAGCATGGCTGCGCAACAGGGTGTGATCCCACGCTGACAGACCGAGTGGGAAGCCCAGCCAGGCTGTCTGTCTAGACTCCTCCTGGCCTCTCTGGGCAGCGTTCTCTACTCCTGGGCGTGGGGCAGGACCCTCTCTGCATGGGCTCCTATGACCTACGGTCCAGCGAGGCAGGTCAGGTTTTACACAGAAAGGTGGGGGGAAAGCCAGAGTCGTATTTTAGGTTTTATGGCTGGCTTTGGGGAGAAAGAGTTCTGGTTTCTGGACCCGCCTTGGGGAAGAGAGATTCCAGTCTGTGTGGCTGGTCCCGGGGAGAGTGGGACTGGGAGACAGGCGGGCAGGAGGGGCTCAGAGAAGACCCTCTGCTGCTGGGGCTGCTCTGAGGGCCTTCACTTGGAGTGCGGTTCCTGCGCCCAGCACTGTCCTCGCCGCGCCCCCCCCCCCAGCCGTTCTGCACTTGCCGCATTTCCACGCAGTCATGTGCAGTTCGAGTCCAGCAACACGAGGCATTTCCTCTTGCGTGCGTGTTTTTCTGGCGAAGAAATCCTTTCCCAGGTCTTCGTTTGGAGACTTCCCCTCAGGGCCATTGGCCAAGCTGAGTCCATGCCTAGACCCAATCCAACCATGGGCCACACTAATGAGCTTAGAACATTCACAGTTCTCCCCTGAGATGGCAGGAATTAGCAGGAGTGGCTGGTGAGGGGCAGCCAAGAGTGGAGCCTCGGCACTGCTTAGGGTTCCCCTGCAAGGACTACGCCCCGCCCGACTGTGAGCTCCTGAAACAGAAATCGCATCCAAGTCGTCCTGCGCTCCATCCCCGCTCACGGCAGTCAAGGCCCCCAGTAGCAGGCAGGGTTTGCGCCGGGCGCTTGGGCCGTGCTGGCGCCTGCTGCTCTCACAGCCCCCACCGAGGGAAGAGGGCAGGCTCTGCCCCTGGAGCCCAGGCGGCTGCCGTCTGTCCCATCCTACCTCTGGCCAGAGATGACTGGTCTAGAGCTGGTCACCCAGCCTAAGGGAAGTCGTGTCCCAGGCCAGCCAAACGCCTGTGGTATACCTCGAACAGAGATCTCCCCCCAACCAGATGGTGCTGGCTCCATGGGTGTCTTAACCCGATGTCCCTAGACAGCAGTGCCTGGGGCAGCTTGCCTGCTGGCGCTTATCAGCAGATACAATCCCGGGGAAGCAGAAATGTTGGGGCATAGTGGGCTCCCCTTCAGGACCAAAGGGCTGAAGGGCCCCAGCCCTGGGGAGTGCAGCTGGCAGACAGCTCCCCACCCCACGCTGCCACTCCCTTTGGAATTGCTCTTACAAAAGCAAGTCATCCTGCCCCAGGTCACGCACCCTTCCTGGGGCAGCCCCATCTAATGCCTGTGAGCCACAGGGTGTAGACGCCGACCCCTCACCCCAACTTAGGACGACCGTGCAGAACTGTCCAGCTTCAGGGCTCCCCACTGAGACTGCGGCACAACTCATTTCTCCCTCCGCCGGCGCTGCTCCCACCCAGCCCTTCCACCAGAGGTGACCCCAAGAGCACCCCCATAAAACTCCTGCACGCTGAGCTTCATCGTAGACACTCCCCGCAGGGAACCCAGAGGGACGGAGGGAAGGCACACTCCAAACTCGAGTGTGTCCCAGCGTGTCCCAGCTTCCCCAGAGAGCACAGCGGGCTGCCCAGCTCTCAGGGACGTCTCCAGAGAGGACACGCGGAAACACTGCATCTCCCGGGAGTCCGTCCTAGGCGGGCAATTGAGAAACTTCTGCAGTCTGACTCTCACTTGTCCAGATTTGCCTTACGGGGTGCTAACCCTTCTTCTGTGTGTCACTGGCCCCTCTAGGCAACTTCTGGGGGAGCCAGAACCTCTGGGCCCAGTCGGGTCAATCCCGAAGGCAGCCCGAGCTTTGCCCTGGGGAGGCTGAGACAGCCCAGTGCTAAGAGGTGAGGTGACAGCCAAGCAGCCAGGGCCTTACAGCTGCAAGAGCAGCCCAGCCATTGCTGGGCCACTGTGCCTGGGGACTGAGGCAGGCGGGGCCGAGAGCAGATGGGGCCGTGTGGATCTGGTCGAGGTAAACTGAGCCAGTCCAGTCTCCTCTCCTGGACTAGGAGCAGGAGCAGAAGCTGAGAGGCTGAGAGGCTGAGAGGGAGAAGAGCCAAAAGGAGCCGTGAGAACGCGGAGGCCTGAGTCGGCAGAAGTTAGGAGCTGCTGAGTGAGGGGGAGAGAAACCGAGCAGAGCATGCGCAGAGAGCGCTGCGGCTACGGAGAGTGTCGCCTTCGGGCGGCGCTCTGTGCTGCGTGCTGAGGAGACAGTGACATGCCCCGTGGGGACGGCTGCCTGGCTCTCTGAATGACCAGCCCTATCCTCAGAGCCTCGGGTGATTCATCGGGTAATTTGGGGACTCTCTGCTCGGGCTGGGGCAGCGTCACGCAGGAGAGGGACGCCCGGACTCCGCCCTGCTGCTGGCCGTCCAGTGAGTGCCAGGCCCTGGGCGTAGGTTGACCATTGGGGAAAAGGTCTCTTGCGTTGGGGAGGATGAAGCTGTTCATCCAAGTGCTGCTCCCTCAGTTTGGGCAACTCAAGGTGGCCCTGGAGCAAGGAGGCCCGGGAAAGAGCGAGGACCGTTGGAAGCCCATGGATGGCACCAACGCCATGGCAGGCAGAATGAAGAGACCACTCGGATGGAGAGAAAGGAGACCTAGTGCGTTGCTTCAGCTAGAGCCTTCATCTGCGTTCCTTCTTCCATCCACAATTACCCTTCCACACCACTATACCAATCTCTCAGGGCCTCGCCGGGAAATTAAAACCAAACAAGAAACAAACGACCCAATTAAAAAATAGGCAAAACTCTTAAATAGACATTTCCCCAAAGAAGATATACAAATGACCAATAAGCACGTGAAAAGATGCCAACATCACTAATCATTAGTGGAATGAATATCAAAACCACATGAGAAACCACTCCACATGCATTAGAATGGCCATTGCAAAACGAACAGAAAACAAAAGCAAAACAGAAAATAACAAGTACCGGTGAGGGTGTGGAGAAATTGGAACCATTGTACATTACTGTTGGGAACGCACGCCACCCAGGTGACCAGGTGCACCTGTGTGATAGGCCTGGTCCCTGCCACAGGTCCCCTTCTTCCCTCCCCTGACTGTGACCTAGAGACATCCAGACACACCAATGAAAACCCCCATGCCTTTTGCTTGTGTGCTCCATACATCTCTCTCTCTGTCTCTGTCTGTCTGTCTGTCTCTCTCTCTCCCCTGCTCCCTGTCACCCCTCCAGTGTGGTCCCCTGAGGAGCAGACTGCACCTCCCTCTCCAGGACCTGTGGCACCAAACCCCTGAATTCCATATGCCTCTCTGAGTGTCATTTTCATGGCCATGTTGGAATGGTCCTTAAAGACCCCACCAGGGAGACCAAGTGCCCCATTTACACCATAGTGGTGGTTACCAGGCGCCGGGAAGGGCGGAACTGGGGAGTTGTTTTATGGGTACAGAGTTTTAGCTGGGGAGATGAAAAGTTCTGGAGATGGATGGTGGTGATGGTTGCTCAATGATGTGAATGTATTTATGCCACAGAACTGCACATTTAAAGTGTTAAAATGATAAATTTTATGATATGTATATTTTACTACAATTTTTTTTAAAAAACTTGACTATGGGACTGATCAAGTGTAAGAGCTTGTAGGAATTCGTGAGACCACTGGCCCCACATCCAGGGTGTAGATGGGGCTGGGCGGAGGAGGAGAGTGCTCTACTTACCCAGTGACGCCGGCAGAGCCAGAGGAGAACTTACTCGTCCCGACACTCGGGCCTCAGCACTGGCTGTTCAACTCGGGCACTCTGTGCTCTGTGACCTGGTATCCCAGATTCCTCTCCCCACCAAAGCCTGACTCTTCTGAGGACCAGATGTACCACCAGCACCACCAGCCCATTGCCCTACTGGGGGTCACAGCTCAGGGGACTAAGAAGGGCCACAGAGATAGAGCCTGATCATCATCAGAAGACCCTTACAGTGAAAAACCTTGGAAATGCCCACTTTGTAGTCCCTCTTAGCACCTTGATGGCAGGTCACTGACAACTTCATGGATTTCATGCCCCTCTCAGTAAAGCTGTTCTGAGTCTCAGTTTCTCCACTCAGACAAACCCTCCATGATTGCCCCCCTTCAGGACCAATGTCAGAGCAGCCCTTGGACAGCTAGGCAGGATGGCAAAATTTGGCACATGAACCACCCTGCCCATACCACTGCCCAGAGCAGACATTACTAATCAATCAAGAGTCTGTTCCCCGCTGAGCAAGACAAAGGCCTCAAAATCATTATCAACACAGCCTCCAGCTGTCTAGTCATTTGGCATTGGCACCCGGGATGAGATTTACCTGCCAGCTGTCATCTACGCTAACATAACACAGTCTGGGATCTTGGAGAGATCTCTTTTCTCTTGGCCTCAGTTTTTTCACCTATAATACGAAATGATTTGTATGTCCCTGCCAACTCTGTGATCCAATGAATTCCTTAATAGAACTGGACAATCCTATATTGTGGATAATGGAGGGAAATTCTGTTGGTTTCAACAGAAATTCTATGGAGATTTTAATGTATTTTTTGGCAGTAAATCTGTCCTTTCTATTCCATTTGCATCAGAGTGGGTTAGAGCGCTGTGGGCTCCAAGGACGCTGGAGTCCGGCTGAGGACACCAGGTTCCCCGTCCCCATGAAGCCAGACATCCGGGTCTGGCTGTGCTCCTGGCCAGCCAGGTTGCTGGTGCCCTCAGGGAGCCATTTCCCATTTTCTGGAAGGTTCCAAGGCAAGATAAGCCTCACCTTCCTCTCTGCCATAGGACACGGCTGCCCAGCCCACCACCTCCAGTAGGAGAGAGCCAGGATTGACACTCCTGCCCCTCACACTGCCCCTACTTGTGCTGTCCCTGTCCGGGAGGGCGGCCGTGTTCCTCCCACGGGGCCTGGACGGCCTTCCCGTCTGCCTGTCGGGAGCCAGGCCGCCCTTCCCACCCAGCTCCGCCCAGCAGCAGGGGACGCGCCAGGGGGAGGGGAGCGGCAGGGCAGCCGCTTGCCACCAGGCACTGTAAAAGACAGAACTTTAAATCTTGGCCTCCACCAGGGAACTGCCTTAATTAGGGTGGCGCCGAGCATGATGCTGTAATTAACTGCGTGTCTGTGTTTCCATCCCGAACGCCTATTTCCAGACCTTTGTGATCCCGACTTCTGAAGACAAGCTCCAGCCAGAGACTTGGCACCAGCAGCCCCAGAGGGGAGGGATGGCCGGTTTCCCTGCTCGTTCCTCCCTGAGCCCCACTCGGGTGAATCCTTGGAGGTGGGAGCCCTGGGTCCTTCCTAAAAAGGATGTTTACGTGTGCTCAGGGCTGCCGGCCCTGCCTGGTCCCCAAAGCCGGGGAAACCCGAAGGCATGGCGTTGGCGTGGGCTGGGCAGAGTGCACACCTGCTAGCTTGACTTGAGTGACATCCATTTTCCATCATTGCAGGAACTTTAATCTTCTTTGGGGAACCAGCCTCAGCCATGTGTAGCTCTAGGGCAGGAGCCATGATCCAGGCTGGCCAATCAGAGTGCGCATCCTCTGGACACAGCGATTGGTCCAGTGAGAGTCACGTGGCGGTCGCAGGACTTGGGCAGTGCTCTTGGGGAACTGTATGTGCTTTCCACTGGGGTTGCTACACGGGAAGGATGTCAGCTGGAGCTGCTGGGGGCTGTGCGCGCCACCTCCTGTGGACAGTCTCACTAAGAATGAGGCCAAAATGAAGAAAGCATAGAAAAAAAATGGAGGGTGCCAGAGAGTAAGGGGGGATAGAGAAAGGGAGGGAGAGAAAGGAAGGGAGAAACCCGGTGACATCCTTTAAGCAGGTTACTCCAGCTGTACCTGAAGCAAAATATTCCCATACACTTTTAGGTATTTATATTAATAGGAGAGGCAACAAATTCCCCATTTTTGTTTGCGTCAATTTGAATCGAGTGTCTGCCACTTGCAATTTTAAGAGATTTAACTAAAACTTAGGTCACTACATGGACTCCAGTACTGAAACCAAGTCCAGCCCCAAACTTTTAAACCATAGGTGCCTTTTTGACTTTACGTAGGGTTGAGCTGGGTTTCTGACTCTTACAACCAAAGAGTCCCAATGATGCATATTTCTCCCTAATTATAAAAGTAATACATACTCATTGGAGACAGGTACCAAACACTGATAAACACATGAAAGAAAATAAAAATGACTCCTAATCCTACCACCCAGAAACAATTTTAGATATAACAGAGGAAATGTCCCTTTAATTTTTTTTTCTGTGTGCATACGAGTACACAGTCATTTAGACGAGCTCACACTCTAACGCCGGCAGGCATCCTCGGCTCTTCACTGAAGCAGAGCACGTGTGCAGAAAAGGGCACCACGAGGCCCCCCTGACAAACTTCACAAAGTGAGCACACCTGTCTTACCCGCTTCCAGATTAGGAAACAGAACGTGACTAGCATGTCACAAGGTGGTGACTTGGGCCCTCTCCCAATCATGACTTCCAAAAGGGACCACCATCCTGACTTCCAGTGGCATAGATTAACGTTGCCTCTGTTTTAACGTTAACACCATGTGGAATCACACGTAACGTGCCCTTCAGTTTCAGGTTTCTTTCTCTGGGCATTTTGTTTGTGAATACCGTCTTGTAACTGGCGTTTCCCCCTTTCCCCATAGTCTGAACACCTTCCAATGTCTTTAATTATTCTACATCCTGTGTCATGTAGAAGAATCATTCTCGACTTTGCCAATCTCCTATTGCAGGCATTTTGCTCATTTCCTATTTTTTGCTATTATAAACAATGCTGTCATAGACACCCTGGCATCTCAAAAAACACCGAGTAAACAAATGAATAAATATAAAACGTCAACAATGGGGAAGGTTTGAGTAACAGTTCAAGGCAGCAAGGGGTGCACTCCCTTTGGCAGTCGATCTGTCAGGGACAGGAAGGGATCAGACTGCGGCAAGAAGGAAGCATCAGCCAAGGCCCTCCAGACCTTCTCCAGTGCGCTGTGCGCCGGCTGAGAGCTCTGTCTCCTCGAGTTTGCCTCCTTAATGCTTGGCGAGCAGTCAATCTGTGTTTGAGTTTTTGCTGTTGAAAACGACATGGCAGAGAACACCCCCTGCACACACATCATTTTGCACGCGGAAGCTTACATCCCAGGACAAATTCCTAAGAACAGTAGGTCACATCGCCCAAGCCCTTTCTGCCAGGCACTGTGTTTTATGTGCTTTTTATAGGATGAGCTCATTTGAGCCTCTCCACAATCCACTGAAACTGGGAGTCTTGTCCCCATTTTACAGAGGAGGAATTGCTGGGTTAAAGGGCAAGCACATTTCGTGTCTTGCATCATATTTTCTAGCTGTCTTTCGTATGACTGTACCAATTAATTCTCCCCCCAGCAGTGCAAAGGGTCAATTTCCCTTCCACGCTTGCCATCACTGGACACCATCAATTATTTTAACTGCCAGTCATGGCCAAACTGATATGTAAAACATTATAGCCCATTATAGATATTTGTTCATTTCTTTCATTTTTTAGTGAGTGTCTTAGTCTGTTTGGGGTACTATAACAAAATACCATAAGCTGGGTGGCTTATAAACAACAGAAATTTATTTCTCACAGTTCTGGAGGCTGGGAAGTCCAAGATCAGGTGCCAGCAGATCCAGTGTCTGGTGAGGGCCCATTTTCTGGTTTATAGATGGCACCTTCTCACTGTGTCCTTACAGGGTGGAAAAGGCAAGGTGACCTTTTTTATAAGGTCCCTAATCCCAACGATGAGGGCTGAGCTCTCCAAGGCCCCACCTCCTGTCACCACCTGGATTTGACATGTGAATGTTTGAGGGACACGAACATTCAGACCATAGCAGTGAGCATGACCATCTTGTTTCATATTGATTAGCTATTTGTATTTCTTTTCTCAATTGCCTATTCATATCTTTTGCCTATTTTCTTTCTGCTGAGAGCACTGGATTTATTTTTTGCATATGAAAGGTATTTACCTTTTGTCTTTCCTATATACTGCAGACGTTTTCCAGTTTTGTTTTTTGTTTTTTTCCATTCTAGATGTAGTTTTTGTGACTTGGAAGAGTTTGGGGGTTTTCTGCATTCATTTCACCTAATGATCACCAGTCATTTTTATTATGGTTCTCTATTCATAAAATGGGGAGGGGATGGTCAAAATCTGCGACATTTTAAATGTGATCCAGATCCCCAACTCCCAGGCTGTGGACTGGTTGTGGTCCGTGACCTGTTAGAGATCAAGCTGCGGAGCTCCACTGTGCCCCTCCCTGCCCAGTCCATGGAAAAATTGTCTTCCATGAAGCTGAGGAATGGGGTGCAGCAGGAGGTGAGTGAGCGAAGCTTCATCTGCATTTACAGCCGCTCCTATCACTGCCCCGCCGCCTGAGCTCCCCAACCCCCTCAGTCTATGGAAAAATTGTCTTCTAGGAAACCGGTGCCTGGTGCCAAAAAGGTTGGGGACCACTGCCTTAGGGGACCTGAGACTCCTGAGGGGCCCCCTGGGGAGGGGACCTGAGAAGGAGTCTGAGCTGTCTGCATTCCAGGTCGCACTCATGGTCCAACTAGGTAACGTGGGCGTCAGTTGAGGCACCCCCCTCTGCCTGCCAGCCACACAGGCCGACCTCTCCACCAGCCCTCGGGGCCTCGGTGGGACCCCCTCTCACGCAGTCTGTGGGTTTCTCTCAGGTTTTTCCATCACCCCTGCCTTGGGACCTACGTATGTGTACATAAAAGCCATCGAACCGCATCCCTGGTTTTCAAAGTATCATCCTGGGGCCCCAGAGATTCTCAAGACCTGCTCAGCAGTTCCGCTGTCCTGGCCTAATCTCCAGAAACTGTGAATGTGACCTTACTTGGCAAAAGGGTCTTTGCAGATGTAATTAAGGATACTGAGATGAGGTCGGCCTGGGTTATCTGGGTAGGCCTAAGTCCCATGACAGTGCCTTTGTAATATGCACGCACAGAGGAAAAGGCCACGGGAAGATGGAGGCAGACACAGAAGTGATGCGGCCACAAGCCAAGGACAGCAGAGAGCTACCAGAAGCTGCAAGAGCCAGCTCCGGCCGCTCCTTACAGTCTCTGGGGGAAGCACGGCCTGCACAACACCTTGATTTTGGACTTCTGGCCTCCAGAACTATAAGAGAATAAACTTCTGCTGTGGTACGTGACGTGACTGGTTAGTGGCAATTTGTTGTGGCAACCCCATAAAACTACTACAAATACTGAGACATTTGCCTTTTCCATTTCATTCTTGCATGAGCGTACAGTGGGGTTTTCCAAGGCTACATGACATATGGTGTTGGGACAAATTGAATGCAGGAGCAGATATTGGAATCCAGATGTCTTCTATTAGGCCAGATATTAGACGATTTGCGAAAATGAAAAACAATGCCACTCTTCAAATAAATCTTTTTTGTTTTGGAAAATCTAAGTTTTCTTCATTTAACAATGTTATTTATGTCAACAAAAGACTGGACTTTTTAACAAATATTAAATATATATTTTTTAATTTTCTCCATTTTAATTTCTAATACAGTAAATATTGATAACTTTAACCCATATAAACAAAAGTTCCTTGAGCTCCTTAATAAATCTGAGAACATAAAGTGGTCCTGTGACTAAAACACTTGAAAATTGCTAAACTAGATAATGTCTCTCTCACCTCCCCAGTCTGACTCTCTGGTTCTACCCCTGCAAAATGTGCCAAGATCAGCTGCATGTGACTGTAATTGACAGAAAATCCAACTCAAAATGGCTTAAACAAGAGAAATATATCAACTCACAAAATGAGTCCAGAGGTTGGGCCTTCCATTTGGTTAACTCATTGGTTCAACTGCATTATCATCTGCCGCTTCTGCTCCGCCACCCTTACGGAGCTGGTGTCGTGGTTACAGAATGGCTGTGGCTGTGCCAGCCATCATGTCCTCACACAACAATAGCCAAAGCTGGAAAAAGGAAGCATCCTTTCCTTGAGCTTCATTTTGGAAGCTAAGAAAGCCTTGAAGAAGCTCAGAAAATTTCACCCCAAAATAGGACACCTTGGTATACAGAGTATTTTGAATTAAAGGCCCTTAGAGATCAACAGGCCTTGGAAGGGGCTTTCCCTCTATCTGCATAACCAGAGAGACCATCAAAAGAACAAGTGATTTCCCTTCCTCTCCTGTTATCTCAATATATTGCAGGAAAGACAATCTAGACTGTAACCAGACCTGGCCCAAATCATTTTAAACATAACACCTGCTCTCTCACATTAATTTACAAGTCAATCTGTTTCTCCCATCCACTCATCCTCCCTAGCAATGATTTATTGCCCCTGAACAGAATTACCTACACTCCTCATCCCCCCCTCCTCTCTAAAAGGAGGGCACAAAAATATCCGGATCCCACTGGAATATGAGGTAATCACTCTGATTCTCCCCACGCGAGAGGTGAATAAACCTCTTCCTGTTATTAATCTGCCTTAATTGTGAGTTGGTCTTTCGAGGGAAAGGGGAAGCTTCCTGCTCACCCCCACAGCCCCTCCCCTGACTTCTCTCGTTGGCCAGAACTGCACCGCAGGCCCATTTCTGCCCAGTGTGTGAAGGATGGCATTACTACGCGTGATGGGCTTAGTCTGGTCAAGATTGACCTCCACGACTGGGAGAACAGTCTTCCTGAAAGACATGACCATCTGATTGGGGTTGCATCCGCAAAGAAATGGGGCCAGGCTGTGAGGAGGTGATCAGAGTGCCTGCCATTGCCCCTGGGGATTGCCGGCCTGTGGGAGCAGCAGCCCCATGTCCTGCCACCGTGGCCGTCCAGTCAAGCACGCAGCCACAGCAGGAGTCTGGCTGCACCTGTGCCCTGCTCCTCAGAGCCACCCAGCCCCATGAGCTCCAGACCCAGGGCCCCTTAGCACCTGTCACGGCCAGTCCTCCACCTGCCCTGGGCAGGGCCAGCCTCCCTGGCCCGCCTCCTCTACCTGGGACAAGGTTCTACCACAGGCTTTGTGCACCCTCCCTGTCCCCAGTCATGCCTGGAGGCCACCCCTATCCACTTTGACAGGTTTCAGTCATCCTAGGAAATACCCAGGTTGTTTCACAAGTTCTACATAATCTCCCCATCAAAAAATGTCAATTTCCCCTCACTCAACTCCCCATGTATGCAAACATACATTCTTTATTCCTAGGGTAATGGTACCTATGTTCTAGAACTACTGAGGATTAGATGGGATGATGCATGTACCGTCACCAACTGTCAAGACTCAGAAATGAGTGGCTGTGTCAACTACTGCATAGTGTTTCAAATTTCACAGAGCACCTGAACCTCCATTTTATCACCTGAGATTCACAACCCCCGAGAAATCCAGCAGGGCCAGGGCCACACCCCACCTTTCAGATGAGGCAGTTGAGGGCCAAAGAGGCCCAGCGATTCAGCCAAGGTCACGCAGGTGACTCAAAGCCACCCAGGTCTCAGATTGTAAGTCCAGGGCTCTTCCAGGATGCACCCGCCGCCTTACCTCCCTCCGTGTGAGCCTGAGAGCTCAGCTACCAAAGGCCCGGAAGGTTTTGTAGGGATCAGGTCCGGGGCCGCAAGGCCAGGAGTAGCCAGGTAGCAGCAAACACGCAGGAGAGGCGGCGAGGGAGGGCCGTCAGCTCACGGCCCAGGACGCGAGAGCAGCTTCCTACAGGACCCAAGGAGGGAGAGACCTTCCAAGGGCGCAAACTCAGCACATAGAAATAAAAGAGACAGACACATCTGACTACGTAAACATGTTCATGTTTTGCGAGGCAAAAGATACCATGAGCAAAGGTAATGGCCAAAGAGTAAATGCAAGAAAAAGTGTTCGTGCAGAGGACAAAGGGTCACCATCTATAATATGCAAAGAGCTCTTACAAATTGAAAAGAAAAGGGCAAACGACCCAAAAGAAATTATGGCCAAGGATGTGAATAGGCAATTCACCAAAGAATGAAGCCAAATGGCCACAGACAAATGAAAAGATGCTCACACTCATTAGTGGTCAGGAAAATGCAAATTAAACTGACAATGACATATCACAGAGAAAATTTAAAAGAACAATAACACAATGGCTGGCAGGGACTTAGGGAAAAGCTACACTCAGGCATTGTTGCTAAAAATGTAAATTATTACAGACTTTTTGAGAAGTCCGGCAAGTTAAATTAAAACTTAAAGAGCAACATTATATTTTTGCATTTAAAATATAAATTCTGCATTTAAAATTTTTCCTTTGGGCCAACAATCCTAAGCCTGGAAATATGATAGAAATCTAACCAATGTATCCTGAGGACAAATGATGGAAGATGTTTATTGAATTGATTTTCATAATGACAAGGGAAAAAGAAAACCTCGGGGCAAAGCATGGCAGAGAGGGTCACACTGGGGACACCTTACTGCCCAGCCTCCCTGGCAGTTTGGGCAGGACCATGTGGCTCGGTTCTAGTTAATGGACTGGAAGAAGTAGTGACACGTGGCCACGAAGCCCATGGCATGCTGCCCCTTCTCACTCTCCCCTTCCGTGGCAGCTCCCGAGACCCAGTGGTGGAGACAGAAGGAGCTCAGTCCCCGAGTAACGGCTTGGAGGAGACCACCCAGGGCTGCCCCGCCCTGCCGCATTGGGACAGGGACAGAATCCAACCCCTTGGCTTTGTTCAGACGCTGCAGGGTCTCCTGTGGCCACAGCATAGCCGCAGCTCACTTTAACGCACAGGCCAAGCATCTATCAGTAGAAAACGACTGACTGAAGGACGCATAGCACATTCTGGAACGTTACTCAGCATGGAGATTGAATTAGAGCCAGACCAGGGCATTGCACAACCTAGGAGCAGAAATGCAAAGTGCAGAAAAGCAAACATGACATCTCACAGGGTGATGGAAACAATAATCAAACAGACCCCATAAAAGCGTCAGTGTGCTGTGTGCGCACATGCGTGTTGTGTGCAAACGTGATTGCATGAGAGGGACAGAACATGGCAGGGTGCTTACCAGTCTGCTCCGATGGGTCAAGGGGAAGAGGGAGAAAAGAGGGTGAAGAAGGGAAAAGCAATGAAGTAGAAAAAGAATGTCAACACAAATAGGCTACGTGAGCACGTTTTGCATTTGTGAGTGTGCAGATGTGAACACAAAAAGGTTTTCATATTGAAGAATAAAATCGAGCTCCCTCAGCGAGAGAGCAAGAGTGCTCACGGCGCTGGCAGACGCGCTGGGGGCAGAAGATCCCGTCCTTGCCGCAAACCCAGGGACACCGGGTTTGTGCCTGGCTGGTTCTGGTCCAACACCTCCCGCAATGCGATGTGGCTGGAACCGAGGGGAGAGAAGGCTCTGTGACCACCCCGGGTGGGGGCTGGGGCCGAGGGTGCGGGCCACCTCCCCGTCCCCACTCCCCAAAACACGCTTTCCTCTAAACTTCACAACTATCAGCCCAGAAGAGGACTTCCGCGGGGTCCCCACCCGGCAGACCCCACAGGGTGGGCCCTCAGTGCCCAAGACGCGCGCTGCCCCGACCCGGGTCTCGGGTCCGGGCCTCGGGAGTTTCCGACCGGCCAGCTTCCGACTGGGGCTCCCACGATCCCCGCCCTCTTCGGGTTCGATTCATTTGCTGGAGCGGCTCACAGAACTCGGGGAACGCGTCCCCCGATTTATCATGACGGGTGCTACGGAGGACGCAGACGGAGAGCGCGTAGGGCGAGGTGTGGGGAGGGCTCGGGGCCTCCACGCCCCGCCTGGGCGCCACGCGCCGCGACCCCCTCGGCGCAACTACCCGAAGCTCCGGAACCCAGTCCCCTCGGGTTCTCACAGAGGCTTCATGGCACGGGCATGATCGACAACAGCACAGAGACGCGACCGCACAAAATGCTCCTGGCCTGAGCCAGCAGGGCCTGTGTGCTCACACTCTCCTGGCCTCCCTGTGCAGCCTTCCTCCTCGCGGCCGGGCAGGACTGTCTCTCGAGCGGGCGCCTTTTCACCCACAGTCAGGCCAGAGTCCTGCCGTGGCAGGTGGCAGGAGGGCAGGAGAAGGCCAGAGAGAGCCTGACCCTGGGGCCCAAAGTGCCCGACACCATGACAGGGGCTGCGGGGGCTGCGAGCCAGGGGCCGTGGCGGAAGCCTTTGTGCGGCAGCGGGCATCGCAGCGTTGCCCAAGTTGAGGCGAGGTGTGGGGCAGGGGCTGCCGCCTGGGCTCACTTGGGGCGAGCCTCCAGGGCGAAAGCTCAGAGACTGGAGCCGGAGGCCAAATCCAGGCCACAGTCAGATTTGTTTGGTTTACACGGTGATGCCTAGAAAACTCACATCAGTTGCCAACTTACTCAGATAGGAGGTTTTATACGCACACGCCCCAAACTGGGTATCTCCAGTTTATAGTGAGCAGGACGGTCAGACGACCTGGCCACGCATGGCCACGTCCTGAGTGGCAACCGCCGCTGGAGCTGAAGAGCGGCGCCCTCTCAGACGGGCGCGCTGCAGTTGGCCGCAGTCTCCACCACTCCCTACCGCCCCAGGTCACCTCACCCACTCTGCATTACCCGCCCCATCCCCAAGTCCCGTTGGCGCACGCGACCCCAGCCCCAGGAGCCCCTTACCCACCTACCTCTGCCAGAGCGGGTGGAAACCAGGCCCCATGCGCCCCGGCACGGGACGGGCAAGGCTGGCTCCGGCTCCGCCCCTTCGCATCTGGATACCCCGGCCCTGCCTCGGTTTAGCTGAGCTGGAAGCACATTTTCCCAGAGTCTCCGTGCGGTCCCAGTGCGTGTCGACCAGAACAGACGCCGTGTGGGACGCAGAGGGCGGCGAAGCAGCGGCGTATTCTTCCACTCGCCGTCTGCGCGGCCGGCCGTGGCGGCCTAGCCCAGTGCTGCTGGCCAGCCGCCTCGGGATCTCCCGCCGCGTCCCCTAGCCCTGAGCGTGCGGGCAACGCGTGGGGAAGCGTGCGGTCCCTGCAGGTCTCCCAGGCCGTGGAGGCCGGAAAGGTGAAGGCAGACACTGCTCGCTGCTCTGCTCCGCCTGAGACCCCGCCCGGGGCTGATGCAGCCGGACCGGCCCCGACCGGCCCCGCCGCCTGCTCGGCGACATAGGCCTGAGCCCCGCGATAAACCCGTCTTTCTGCATCACCTCTACACGAGGTGCTTCCCTGATCAATCCCTGACTGATACCCCATCTGTGTGATCTTAGACAAGTTTCCTAACCTCTCTGAGCCTCACTCCCCTCATCTTGAAATGCCCGTGATGATAAGGCCTTCCTCATACGGGTAAGGCGAGGATGAGAAGGGCTTGGGAAGCGCTTAGCTGAGTGCCTGGCGCATGGCACATCCTCAGTAAATGCCGTCTGTTAAAACTGCAGTGTTTTTAACACATTGACTGCCACACTAGGAAGAAAAAAACTTTCCCTGGGGCCATGGTATTTTATTACAAAAACAGAATAAAAACTTCGAAAACAAAGTTTTCAATTCTTTCTAACTTAATGAAAATTTTGTTATTTTTTATTATTTTCTGTGCATGAGTTACATGCAACTTACGCCGTACTAGAATCGGTTTTTACGCTACACGCCAGTTGGGTTGTATGTGACTCAGGACATACTTAGTGAATTCGTTTCAGAGAATCGAGTCTTCACATTGCTCCATGAGGCCCAGGGCTCAAAACTGGCGTGAATTCAATGCAACTCACACGGCAGTTAACGTGTTAAATAGGAGCTGTGCATTTCCCTGTATAACACTGGGGAAGAAACTAACTGAATATACCTAATGTGATCCTGTGCCATCTAAATGAAAACTGCCTCTTCCTACTCTGCAGTATTTTTTTTAAAAAACCATAGAGGTGTGTGTATGTGCATGTGCGTGAGCATAAAATGGGGAAATTGACAATTCTAAAATATTTCTTTCATTTGTAGTACAAACAATCTCTCTTAGATCGGGTCCCGGCAGCCAGGTGATGCCATGGAGATTCACACCGGGGGAGCTTGTCAGAGAGTGCTCCCGGGGACCCAGGCCTGCGGGCGAGGGGACCAGGCTGGGCAGAGGGCGGTGAGAGCAGAGGCCTCTGCCCACCGCACAGGCTCTCTGGACTCCACAGGCCCGTCAGAGTTGGCCCCAGCTGGGGCAGGGCCTGGACCTTTGTGCTGCACCTCAACCACTGCGTGCGGGTGCACACCCGACAGGTGTCACATGGCGGGCAGCTCCCTTCTGCCAAGACCTCCACGCTGGGGCTCCTTCCCCGAGGGCCACAAACGGCACGGGGGAGATGTGGCCCTGACCACGTGAGCCGGGCGGACGCTGCCACACAGAGGGTGGAGCGGGCAGTCCCACCCGCTTCAGTGGGCGTGCCGTAAGGGCCGGGCTGCGTCTTATTGCTGCCGTGTCCCCTGCACTTGGCCCGGGGACAGGCGTAGAGCAGGTGCGTTTGGTAAGTGAATGGAAGAGGGTCACTGGATTCAGACTCCAGTCGTATTTGGAAGAAACAGGTTTCTCTGTTCAAGAAACGCGCAGAAGAAAGACACGTCTGGTGCAGCCGGCATCCTCTGCCAGATGTGGCAATGCCTCTGCTCATTCCGAGCCTGCCCTTTCGCCCACATCCGCCTCCCCCGGTGTGAGCAAGCTCCTTATCTCCACTTTGAGAGTTCCACTTCCCCCAGGGAGCCTTCCCTGACCGCACAATCCCACACGCACACTCTGCCCCCAGGAGCCTTGGGGTCAGGACAGAAAGATGAAGGAAGGCTCGGAGTCCCCGCCCCTCCTTCCCACCCTGCCTCCGCCCCCCCACTGCGGCCTGGGCAGACCAGGCTAACCAGCCAGGGGCCGCGCACTCCAGCCCACGGCCGCAGGGGCAGCCTGCAATGTAATTCTGGCCCATGAGGGACAGTGCGCTGGGCTTCTGTGAAGTTTCTTCATGGATAAAACGGGCTACGCAGGAAGAGGGGGCATCCACCATGGGCCAGAGGGTGTCGTGCTGCGGAAGTGCCCTGAGAGCTGTGGCTGCCGGGCTGTGCACGTGAGAGCAGCCTGAGCACACGCGGACGGGCAGCAGGGTCCCGAGTCCCCAGGAGGCAGCTGCCCAGTCCATCAGCGCCACTGCGGCAGACAGCCGCGGGGACACCTGGCACCTTCCGCGCAGCGCGACCCTGCTCCCGCACAGTCTCTGATGCTCTGCCATGCAGCCTCTGTCAGATGCCTGCCTGCAGGAGACAGGGCAAGAGCAGCCACTCATGCTCGGGGAGGACCTTGCTCTGTCCTCCTGGACACGGCCAAGGGAGCCTGTGGCCCCCTTGTCACAGGCAGCCAGCACCTCACAACCATCTAGCTTCAAGGGGAGCAGAAGACAGAAAGGATGGTACCCCCGAGCTGCTGGGTCCCAGAGCCCTCCCTACGTCTACACTTGGGTGGGTGAGATAACAAAGCTCTTCAGACCAGGCACGGTGGCTCATGCCTATAATCCTAGCACTCTGGGAGGCTGAGGCAAGAGGATCACTTGAGGTCAGGAGTTTGAGACCAGCCTGAGCAAGAGGGAGACCCCGTCTTACTAAAAATAGAAAAATTAGCCGGGCCCAGTGACGCATGCCTGTAGTCCCAGCTACTCAGGAGACTGAGACAAGAGGATTGCTTGAGCCCAAGAGTTTGAGGTTGCTGTGGGCTAGGCTGATGCCACTGCACTCTACCCAGGGAGACAGAGTAAGACTGTGTCTCAACAACGACAAAAAAAGTTCTTTAGTATCTAAGCCAGCTTGAGGTGGGGTTTCTGTGATGTGCAGTCAGAAGCATTCTAAGTGACCTAAATGTCTTGCTAGTGTGGCCGCTTCATACACACGCAGACGCATGTGCACACTCAGGAATGTGCACACAACTGCAAGGCCAGTTTCGAAAACCTCAACAGCTTTCCTACACACCAGAACAAAAACCCAATTTGAAGTAAACTGGTACAGCCAATGTGAAAAGCAGCATGGCAGGTCCTCAAGAAATTAAACACAGAACCGCCATGTGGCCCTGCAGCTCTACCCTGGCTACACAGCCAGGAAGAAAGCAGGAACTCAAACAGGTATTTGTACACCTGTTTGGGAAAACGCAAGCCAGGTTTTCCTTCTGCTCTCAACACCAGCACAACAGCCATCAACACGGGAGGACTTCTGGGACTCCAGAGTGTGTGAGAATTTCTCTGCAGCAGCAAGCAAGCAATGAGTTCTGCAGTGGGCACCAGCGAGCTGTCCTCCCATTCAGCTCCAACACTGCGTACTCCAGACAGCGTCGGATCCCACGGGTGGAGGGCTCAGCCCCACGAGACTGCCCCTGCAGACACCAGCCACCAGTCTGGGGCTCTGGAACTTCTGACCCACAAGCGCAAGTTGGGGCTCCCACAACTCCCTCTTTGGGTTCGATTAATTTACCTAGAGCAGCTCACAGAACTCAGGGAAACGCGTTTACTAGTTTATTGTAAAGGATATTTTAAAGGATACGAATGAACAGCCAGATAAAGGGATACTGAGGGTGAGATCTGGAAGGGTCCTGAGCTCAGGAGCGTCTGTCCCGGTGAAGTTGGGGCGCTCCACCCTTCTGGCACGTGGATGAGTTCTTGTTCCCCTTCCTGTCCGCCTCCGCGTGCTGAGCTCTCTGCAAGTTCCCCAAACCCTGTTCTATTGCACTTTTATGGAAGTTTCATTACACAGGCATGACTGACACCACTGGCTACTGGTGATCAACTTGACCTTCAGCCCTCCCCATCCCCAGAGATTGGAGGGTGGGGCTGAAAGTCCCAGCCCTCTAATTCCACCTTGGTCTATCTAGTGCCCAGCCCCCACCCTGAAGCTACCAGTCAATTGTTGGCAAACAAAAATATACCCAAGGATTTTAAGAGCCGTATGCCAGGAAACAGGGATGAAGATTAGATGTATATTTCACAGTCTCATAACACCCATGTTCATAGCAACATTATTCCCAATAACCAAAAGTAGAAACAACCTAAATGTCCATTGATGGATGATAGATAAAGAAAATGTGCTATATACATAAAATGGAATTATTCCACCTTAAAAAGGAATGCTATTCTCACACACATACTACAACATGGCTGAACCTTGAAGACACGCAAGTGAAATAAGCCAACCACAAAAAGGACAAATATTATGTGATTCTACTTACATGAGATACATAGAATGGGCAAATTCATAAAGACGTAAAGCACATAGAACGATGGTTTTCAAAGGTTGAGAGGAGGTGGGAGTTGGGAGTTATTGTTTAATGGGAATAGAGTTTTGTTTGGGGAAGACAAAAAAGTTCTGGAAATGGACAGTGGTGATGGCTGCACAACACTGTGAATGTACTTAATGCCACTGAACCTAAAAATGGTCAAAATGGTAAATTTTATGTTATATATATTTTACCACAATAAAAAAAAATTGAAAACAAAAAAAAATCCTCTTCACAATAACAACAACAACAAAAATACACACTACCTTGGAATAAACCCAATCAGAATTCACAGGACTCTGGAGAAAATCGTAAAACATTACTGAGATGTAAAAGTTGACCTAAATAAGTCAAAGTATACCATATCCATGGAGAAAAAGAACCACTACCATAAAGCAGGTAAAAGTTCCCAAACTAATCTATAATGTGATCTAATCCCAATCAAGATTCCAACAATTTTTCACTGAATTCAATAAGCTGATTCCAAAAATCCTTCAAAGAACTGTAATACAAAAAAAAAAGATACAAGTTTTTGAACTTTTGATGGAAGTATAACATACATGAAGAAAGTACACAAATTTTAAATGTGCAGCTCTATGAATTTTTACAAAGGGAACATACCAGGTAACAAGACACAAACAAGAAACAGAATGTTGCCCGGAAGCCCCTCTTGCACCCCTATAGTCACTCCTCCACTTTGAGGGTAATCCCTCTCCTGGCCTCTACCTTAACTGACGAGTTTTGCCCATTTTTAAACTTTCTGTACATGGAATCATACTGCATGTACCCTCCTGTGTCTGGCTCCTTTCTCCCAACATCACAACTGTGCAATCCAGCCGTATTGTCACCTAGCTGTCAATCGTTTATTCTCATTTCTGTGTGATTTCCCAATGTACATCCATCTCATCATGTATTTATCCTTCCTACTGTTAACAGGCACTTGGGTAGCTTCCAGCTTGGAGATGTTACAAAATAGTATTCCATACTATACAAGTAACAGTACTTGTTTTTGGTCTCTATTTGTGCACAAATTTTGTAGGGCATATTCCTGAGAGTGAAACCACTGGGTCACCAAGAAATATTCTAAAAGGAAAACAGGATGTTTGTGTAGAGGGTAGGAATGAGGCAGTCTTGCACTGCTAGGGATCAAAATAAATAATAAAGCTATAGCAGTTAAAAGGCACACATATTGACTACCTCCAAATCCACACACACACGTGCACACAGCATTCATGCACATGCACACACATCCACACACGGGCACACACTCCCGCCCCGCAAGCTCCGTCAGTCAGGCAGACAACTCTCGGGCTGGACTTCCCAGACCAGATAACTGAGTATCTCGGTCCCTTTCAAGTGGTATCAGAGCACAGGCCTGCGAGTATCCAGGAGACGGCCGATGGAGAACCGCAAGAAGAGAGAAAGCCCCCTCCCCCACCCGCCCACTGGCTTTAAAGGGAGAACAAAGTGAGCGGGATCAGAGTGTGCAAGGTGATGGCAGCGACGCTGAAGCCATTTATCACTGCCAGATGTGTGAAGGGTCAGACTGCAGGGCACGCTGGGAGTGCCAGCAGGAGCGCCTGGACCCCAGACGAGGTGAGAAATAGCCTGTCCAGTCGGTGAGGGACCACGGAAGGGCTGCCAGGACCCTGCTCTTAATAAAATGACATTGAGCTTTCTTTTTTGTCCAGGCCAGAAGGGGCTGGGGGCCGGGGTGGAGGCAGCACAGCTTCATAAAGGGCCGTCAGTCAAAGCTCTAAAAATACCCTCCCCTGCCAGCAGGCGCCCTCTCAAACGGCCTGCGGGCTTTCTGCCGCCTGAATGGTCCCTTGATGACGCACAAGGACAAATGTTTGCCCAGAGAGGCCCGGTGTCAGGCAGCGCGGGGGGCCAGCTTGTGGCATCTGCCCTCTTCCCCAGCCCTAAGCCCCCAGGCCCCTCTCACAGGTATACCTGGGCCAGGAAGGCCATCATGAGGGCCCTGGGGTGAGCGCGGAGGGCACGCCACCACCCTGGGCTCCCGGCCACAGGGAGAGCGAGGACACAGCCACCTGTCCTGCAGGTGGCTCCCCACACAGGCACCCCACGAGTGAGGGAGGAGACGCTCTACTGGCGCGGGGCCCACTCACGGGGCAAGTCCCTGGTCTGGGACGGCGCCCCGCCTCTGCCTCTGCTAAACGCCCTCCGTGGGGCGACCCCAGCCTGCTGGCAAGCACGGCCGCGGCCGGAAGCACTTCGGGCCTGACGAGAAGGCTCGCCTCTGCCCGCAGGAGCCCCCAGTCCGATGGGGAGGCCGGACTTCCGCGACAGGCCCCACGCGGTGACCCAGCGGGCTTTACGCACGGCGCGTCCCAGTCGCGGGCACGGTTCAGGGCGGACTCCCGCAGCGCAGGGCTGGGGCGCGGCCTGGGATGAGCGTCTCCCGCAGGGCCCGGGCAGTGTCCGTCGGTGGGAGCCGAGCAGAGGAGATGAGAAGCGGCCGGGTGCGGTCAGCTCATTCTGTGGCTGTTGCGCTGTGACGGAGCCCTGAGCCGGCGCCTGCAGGCCGCGTCGAATTAGTGTCTGGCATTTGTTAGCTGTGTGGCCTTGAGCAAGTTTCTTGACCTCTCTGAAGAAAGGACAATGGGTTAGCAGATGGAGCACCTGCACGCATCTTGGCACAGCACAGGGGCCCAAGACACGCCAGGCGCCGCGTCTGTCATAAACAGAGCCCTGCGCCCTTCGGCGGAGAGGCCACCGGCACCGCACTGCGAGGAGTGCCAGTGCTGAGGGGGCTCGGGGCGGGCCGCCGAGGCCTGGGAGTCAGGCGGCCCCGCAGGCCCGAGTCCATGGCCTGGCGAGCCTGGGCTTCCTCAGTCGGGCTCGGGGTCCGAGCACCGCCTGCCTCGGTTCCCCGGCCCGCACTCCGGGGGTCACAGCACCGCCTGCCTCGGCCCCCCCAGGCCCGCACTCCGGGGGTCCGAGCACCGCGAGGCCCCGCAGCCGGCGGCAGTCAGAGCGCGCGAGGCTGCGGAGCGCAGCGCCGGCACACAGCGGGCGCTCGGAGCGGGACGGGCGGGGCGGCGGGTGGGACGGGCGGCGGGAGGGACGGGCGGCGGCGGGTGGACGGCGGCCCCGCCCCGCGGGCTGCGCGGAGGAAGCGCGCCCCGCCCCCACCGGCCCCTTTGAGCCCGCGCCGCGCTTTGAAGTCCCAGATGGGCCCGCAGGAAAGAGGATCCCCGCGCCCAGCCCCCACCCGCACCTGGGTAAACACGCGCGCGGCCCGCCGCCCGCCCGGACCGACGGCCTGGCGGCAGCGACGGCGCGGCGGCCGAGCGGCAGCGGCTCACTTCAAAGCGCCAGCGGCCGCCGGCGGGGCCCTAATCAGGCCCGGCTGCCGCCCGGCGGCCCCGCCCGCCATCTGCTCGGCGTTAGCGCGCACCCCGGGCGGGCGGCGGGCCGAGGCGTCCCGGCCAGCCCAGGCCAGTCCCCGCCAGTCCCCGCCGCCTGCTCCGTGAGCGCAGTCGCCAGCGCGGCGACCGTCCGCGTGCCTGCCCGCGGCTCCGCGCTCGGCTGGGGAGACGCGGTCCGCGCGCTCGGCTACCGAGCGACGCAGCTGAGCTCCCGTTAGCTGCCCCAGACCCCGGGACAGTCCATTCACACATCCGCTCAGCACACCGTTTTTTAACCCCAGCCACATCTTGATTTTGAATGAAGCAGTTTTGAGCGTCGGCTGTGTGCTGGACCCTGCCCGCGGGTTCTTCTGCCCATCCGCGCTCCGGCCCCTCGCAAGCGTTCGCGAGCCCCTCCGGGCTGCTCCAAGTCCCGGCGCCGGTGCTCTGCCGAGCCGCCTCCGCTGCCCCACCAACTGCCTAACTGCCCACGTGCCCTTCCACGGCCCGGCTCCAAAGCCGCCCCTCGGAGAAGCCTCCCGCCGCCGCCAGGCCCGGCCCGCGCCCGCGCCTCCCGCCTCCCGCGTCCGCCCGCGCCTCCCGCCTCCCGCGTCCGCCCGCGCCTCCCGCGTCCGCCCGCGCCTCCCGCGTCCGCCCGCGCCTCCCGCGCCCGCCCGCGCCTCCCGGGCCCGCCCGCGCCTCCCGCGCCCGCCCGCGCCTCCCGCGCCCGCCCGCGCCCGCCCGCGCCTCCCGCGCCCGCCCGCGCCTCCCGCCTCCCGCGCCTCCCGCTCCCGCCCGCGCCTCCCGCGCCCGCCCGCGCCTCCCGCGCCCGCCCGCGCCTCCCGCCTCCCGCGTCCGCCCGCGCCTCCC
>VSMD01019415.1:0-11957 GCA_008750895.1 Mirza zaza
AAATGCTGGCGTGGATGCGGAGAGAGAGGAACACTCCTACACTGCTGGTGGGACTGCAAACTAGTTCAACCTCTGTGGAAAGCAATATGGAGATACCTTAAAGCGATACAAGTGAATCTACCATTTGACCCAGCAATCCCATTACTGGGCATCTACCCAAAAGATCCAATGACCCTCTACAAAAAAGACACCTGCACTCGAATGTTTATAGCAGCACAATTCATAATTGCAAGGCTGTGGAAACAGCCCAAGTGCCCATCAATCCAAGAATGGATTAATAAAATGTGGTATATGTATACCATGTAGTACTATTCAGCTCTAAGAAACAACGGTGATATAGCAGATCTTATATTTTCCTGGTTAGAGCTGGAACCCATACTACTAAGTGAAGTTTCCCAAGAATAGAAAAACAAGCACCACATACATTCACCAGCAAACTGGTATTAACTGAGCAGCACCTAAGTGGACACATAGGTACTACAGTAATAGGGTATTGGGCAGGGGGGCGGGTATATACATACATAATGAGTGAGATGTGCAGCATCTGGGGGATGGTCATGCTGGAAACTCAGACTTGTGGGGGGAGGGGGGAAAGGGCATTTATTGAAACCTTAAAATCTGTACCCCCATAATATGCTGAAATTAAAAAAAAATGTGTTTTCGAATTAAAACAAAAAAAGAAATATTTCTTCATTCCCCTGAGGGGGGAATAGGCAACTATGCCAATCATCCTATGAAAGCTCAGAGATTCATAATTTGGGGATTCTTCTCCTGTGGTATAGACTTCTCCCCATACACAAACTGGGTACATCTGATTTTCATCACATCACCCTGTAAGGGAGTGGGATGTGGGAAACCCACACAAGATGTTCTATAAGTAAATAATCAGTCTTTTCTTCATGTCAGAAACCTCATGTTTTCTATCAGGACAAAGAAATATAGATATAAAAACCTTGGAATGCAGTCTATGGGGTGAGACCCCCTATCCTTGCAGTGAATGCAATGTTGTTTGAGGTATGGGGCTCCTTGAGTCAGCTTAATCAAGTTTCTGTCCTTATTCTTTTCCTATAATATCCCCCAAATAAAAATATTTCAAATAAGTTAATGTTATTTGTTGGTAAATATCATTCAAGATAAAAATTAAGCATTTATTTTTTATATAGAATTGCGTGACATTTTATCTGAACCCCAAACTGTGCATTACCAGAATTTGGGAGCAATGGCTCACTGAATGGTCGCCGGTGACACAGACAATTATTTCCCTCACCTGTATGAGTTTGCCGACTTTGCATGCCCAGTCCCGGCAGAGTGCCTGAGGTAGTTCTCAGTAAATGTTAATGGAGATTAATCATGTTAGTAGTTTATCCTGACACAGTTCACGTGTGGTTCCAGAGAGCCAGCCCCAAATCTCATTGTAGATTTTAATGTAATGATGGAACTAACATAACCTGTAATCCAAGCATGTTTAGTATACTCATCATGAAGGCATATTGCCATGATAGCAGAATGATGGTCTGCTTGGAGGTGAAAATAGAAGAAAAAAAAGACATTTCATCAACCTTTGGGAGGCTGGCAGACTAGACCTGTCCCTGCTTGGCAGTAACAAGCTTATAGTAAAGAAGACACAGTTGGCGTGGAGCCAGCAAAGGGCGAGGTGAAAGTCATACATCAAACAATCTGCTTTTGGATAACCCAGTTCTCTTTTATTTATACATATATTTGTGATGGATTTGACATATCAATTAGCTATTAGTCATCAGTTGTGGCTAGTCACTTTTCAATTGTTTACTTAAAAGATGTTGTCTTGTGTACTACTTCTCCAAGTTAGTTGCAAAGTACAAATACTTGATGCTAAGAAAACAACTGTAACTGGAGTGAGACAAGACATTACAGGCTTATGATCATTTTCATTCTCTTTTGCCTTTCTAGCCTGACCAGTAATCACTGATGTACATTTGTAAGAATGCAGGTTGTCATAATTGCTCTTGCACAGAATGCAAGTTTTTAATTTGCCCTGAAAGGAAAAAAAAGTACTTTTAAAAAGAGCCTCTGCCACAATTGTGCAGAGTAGGGAGAAGAAAGAAATAAGCCCTATTATTAATGTTTAATACATATTTTATGAAATATCCATGGAAAATTTATAAATGTATAGAAAAATATTATACTATTGTGATATCTTCTGTTTCTAAAGATTCTGAAGAAATCAATCAGAATGAGAAATGAATTCAGCTGTTCTGCCCACATGAAGGAGAGATGGACCCCTAGAACAAGAGAAATAAAAAAGCCACAGGTTAGAGTTCCTGATTTAGGAACAAGTTTCCACCCAAAGAAAGAAATACTATTAATAGTATTAAAAGAGTCAAGTAACAAAGAGAATACATATAATATATAAAAGCACAGGAAGAAGGAGGAAGAGAATAATATCCTCCTTAGGAAATTCTGCTTAAAGATCTTCAATTACTATGCAGTTATTATTATTATTATTATTTTTGGTAAAGGAATTTAAAAGTCAAATTTCTTTCTGAGTAGAGAATGATCAGAGAAATAATAACTTCAACTGATTCACATCAGGACTTTTTTTAATTACCAAAAATGTTGTTGTAAATTGTCCTAGAATATCTGCTTTTTCATAAGTAAACTTGGACTTTTCCATGTTCCTCAGTCAAAAGTTGTTTCATTAAACTAATAACAATAATAAAAAAATAAATTAAAAATATTCATGAGATATTAGTGGAGAAACAATGAATCAGGCATCTTAGAAGCATAAATTAATTGGTTTGATAAACTTATTTATATTTACTGAAGAAGTAAGCTCAGTGAATTATGTACGCATTTTCAAAATATTTAAGCATGTGATTTCATTACAAAAGACATGCATTGTCTGGAGTTTTACAGCCTTTCTTACAGAAATATGCTCCACTCTGTGTGAGTCTCTTTTTCATAATATACTAATTCTCTATTTTGGGATGTTATACTGTGGCTAAGTCATCGATCAGCATAGTCACAAGCTATGCCGATGTCCATGTGGCATTATGGACAATCCAGTCATTTACTGTAGAACGAGGCTATTGAGATGGTGGTTTGAACCCTATGGGAGGTTATCCTGGCATATTGTTTCAGTTGAGGCATTAGTGTATGTTTGCTCAGTGAAAGAAATAAGGAAGGAAGGAGGGAGGGCAAAAGTAAAGGAAGAAGGAAGGAAGAAAACTTTTCTGCCAGAAATATCCTGCCATCAATGACATGATATCAGTATAAATACATCTCAAACTTGCTCAAAGAGCTCCTTGAGTAATGTTTAAAGGTAGGAGGGTAGATACACACTCCATGTTACCTAACTTACTGTGTATTGGGGAGCACATGTGCTCTGGACACAGATGGACATTTTAGGCCCATCTGCAGCAGAATGAACTAAGCCCATTTGAGCTGGATTGAGTCCTAGCTCAAATCTAGACATTTTAATTTCAAAGAACAAAATGATTATCTCTGAAATTTATTTTGCTCATCTGTAAAATGGGGATAATGATACCTACTTTATTTATTTATTTAATTTTAGGATATTATGGGAGTACAGACATTTTGGTTACATGTTATCATTTTGCCACACCCAAACCCTGGTTTGAGGCGTGCCTTTCCCCCTACAATGGTCACCATGTCCATTAGTTGTGAGTTTACCCACCCTGACCCCCCAATCTCTGAAGAATATTACTACCGTGTGAGCACCTTAGTGTTGATCAGTCAGTGCCAGTTTGATGGCGAGTCCAAGTGGCGCCTTTTCTTCCATCCTTGTGATACCTCACTTCGGAGGATGGGCTCAAGCTCCATCCAGGAAAATATAAGAGGTGCTAGATCACTGTCATTTCTAATACTTGGAGTAAAATATTCCATTGTATACATATACCAAATTTTATTAATCCACTTATGAATTGATGGGCACTTGGGTTGTTCCCACAACTTTGCAAAAGTGAATTAGCAAAGCTCAAAGGAGATAATGTTCCCTGAGTAACAGTGCAGAGCGAGTAGCCACATAATACATAGTAGCTGCTAAAATAATAACAACAGTAAAATAACATAAACACCGCACTTTGCTTTCCCCTTCCTTATTAAAGTGCTTTTTGCATGAATCAACAAATAGGAGAGTTGTTTGGAGACAGAGTGACCTTTCCCTAAATTAACTGCACATTGGCTAAGAGACAGTTGTATAAAAAAAGGATGATAATTATGAGTAATAATAGTTTTCTTCCCTGTTCGGTGTGGAAGGCTGAGGAAGATAACCTACTGGCCTGAGGAAAAGGCACTTCCCCAGTGAGATTGGCCTGTATCAAGAAATCCCAAAACAACAAATGCTGGTGAGGATGTGGAGAGACAGGAGCACTTTTACACTGCAGGTGGGACTGCAAATTAGTGCAACCTTTGTGGAAAAGAATTTGGAGATATCGCAAAGAGCTAAAAATAGAAATGCCATTCAACCCGGCAATAGCATTATTAGGCATCTACCCAAAAGAGCATAAGACATTCTGTTATAAAGACATCTGCACCTGAATATTTATGGCAGCACAATTCACTATTGCAAGGACGTGGAAACAACCCAAGTGTCCGTCAATTCATGAGTGGATTATTAAAATTTGGTATATGCTTAAAATAGAATATTACTTAATTCTAAGAAGTGACAGCAAGCTAGCACCCTTTATATTACCCTGGATTGAACTTAAGCCCATTATCCAAAGTGAGATGACACAAGATCAGAACAATGGGCTCCACATGTACTGGCCATCAAATTCGTACTGATTAACACTATGGTGTTCAAAGGGCGGTGGTGTTCACCAGGGATTCAGGGGTTGGGGGTTAGACTCACGTCTTAGGGATGTGGTGAGTATTGTGGAGGGGGAGGGCAAACCTCTAACCCTTGCTAGGGAGAGGCAAAGATATAAAATGTAACCAAAATGTTAAAAAAAAAAAAAAAACAAAAACATTTATCGTGTGTCGGGCAGGAAGGGGGTGGTGGAGGGGATGAGTATATACATGCATAGTGAGTGTGATGTGCACCGTCTGGGGGATGGACACGCTTGAAGCTCTGACTCGAGGGGGGAGGGGAGGTAAGGGCATCGTACGTAACCTTAGCGTTTTTACCCCAATAATATGCTGAAATTAAAAAAAATTAAAATAAAAAAAAATAGTTTTCTTCCATGTTTACCAAAAGCCCTCTCTGAGCTCTTAGGTTTATTAAAAGAAATGTGTTTGTCTTATGTAGAATATCAAAATGTGAACATTATTGATATTATAAAAAATAGTAATACTATAAAGTGCAATTGATATTCTTAAGCTTAATAATGACTTATCAGAAAAAGATAAAATATATAGAAACTGATATTTTCATTATTAATTATTTAGTTTGCAAAAGCAAAATAGTTTCTAAAAATACACTTTAAGATTTATTCATGAAGTCTCTTTCTTTAAATGAATAAATAATTAATTCAGTAAATATTTTCATGCAATGCTTCTATCATTGAAGCACAAGCCTGAATTTAATGTTGAACAGATTAATTGAGAAATAGGAAACATTTGATGGTGATCAAAGAGTTTCAAACTTCTCTACCTTCAGTTTCTAGTCTAAATACTTAAGTGGCTATAGAAAAAGCCTATGAGACTCTAGTCAACTACCAGGGAGGAGAAATAAATTCTAGCACATATTAAATAGGCTAGGGTTACTAATGAAAAAGAGTTGAAATTTTCATGTTAACTTTGTATTTTTAGCTCATGAGTTATATAATAGTAGCTTCTCAAAACCAATACTAGAAACTTGTATTTTAAATTGTATATATCAAGTAGTTTCTATGTTAGGGAAATAGAGAATAACTCAATGGCACAATAAAGGAAGGAAAAAACATTTTTCTAAGTAGGTCATCAAGAATATTAGAATGGTATGAAAAATGGGAGGCAAGTGAAAATAAATTAATATGATCAGGTCCCATTTATTTATTTTTATTGCTACTGATTGCCTTTGAGGTTTTCTTCATAAATTCTTTGCCTACGCCAATGTCTAGAAGAGTATTTCCAATGTTTTTCTCTAGGATTCTAATAGCTTCACACCGAAGGTTCAAGTCTGTTACCCAGCGTGAGTTGATTTTTGTGAGAGGTGAAAGGTATGGGTCCTGTTGCAGTCTTCTACATGTGGATATCCAGTTTTCCCAGCATCATTTATTGAATAAGGATTCTTTTCCCCAGTGTATGTTTTTGTCTGTTTTGTGGAAGATTAGTTGGCTATATGAGGATGTTTTTATATCTGGGTTCTCTGTTCTGTTCCACTGGTCAATATCCCTGTTCTTGTGCTAGTAAAAAGCTGTTTTAACTACTATAGCCTTGTAGTATAGTTTGAAATCTGGTAAATTGATACCTCCCATTTTGTTTTTATTGCCTAAGATTGCTTTTGCTATATGGGGTCTTCTCTGGTTCCATACGAAGCATAAAATTATTTTTTCTATATCTGTGAAAAATGATGATGATATTTTAATAGGGATTGCATTGACTCTGTAGGTCACTTTGGGTAGTATAGACATTTTAACAATGTTGATTCTGCTGACCCATGAGCATGGTATATTCTTCCACCTGTTTACATCCTCTGCTATTTCTTTCTTCAGTGTTTCATAGTTGTCCCTATAGAGGTCTTTTACATCCTTAGTTAAATATATTGCTAGGTACTTAATTTTTTTTGTTGCTACTTTGAAGGGAATGGAGTCTTTGATTTGGTTCTCACTTGTACTGTTGTTGGCATATATGAATGCCTGTGATTTGTGTGTATTGATTTTATATCGTGAGACTTTACCAAATTCATTTATCAGATCAAGGAGTCTCATGGTTGAATCCTTGGGGTTTTCTAGGTATAATATCATGTCATCAGCAAAGAGTGAGAGTTTGATCTCTTCTGCTCCCATTTGGACAACCTTAATTCCTGTTTCTTGTCTGATTACTGTAGCAAGGACTTCCAGCAGTATGTTGAATAGAAGTGGAGATAGTGGGCAACATTGTATCGTTCCAGTTCTAAGTGGGAATGCTTTCCATTTTTCCCCATTCAGTATGATACTGGCTGTGGGTTTGTCATATATTGCTTGTGTCATTTTTAGATAATCCCTGTCTATGCCTATTTTGTTGTGTGTTCTTATCATAAAAGGGTGTTGAATTTTGTCAAATGCCTTTTCTGGGTCTATTGAAAGGATCATATGGTCTTAATTTTTGCTTCTGTTTATATGGTGAATTACATTTATAGATTTGCATATGTTGAACCATCCCTGCATCCCTGGGATGAAGCCCACTTGGTTGTGATGGATTATTTTCTTGACAAGCATCTGGATTAGATTTGGCTAGGATTTTGTTGAGAATTTTTGTGTCTATATTCCTAAGGGTTATTGGTCTGTAGTTTTCTTTTTTTGTTGCATCCTTTCCTCGTTTTGGTATCAGGGTTATGTTTGCTTCATAAAATGTGTTGGGGATGATTCCATCCTTCTTGATGTTGTGGAATAATTTCTTCAGGATAGGCACCAGTTTTTCTTTGTAGGTGTGGTAAAATTTGGGTGTGAAACCATCTGGTCCGGGACTTTTCTTTTTAGGAAGGCGTTTTATTGCTGTTTCAATTTCAGTACTTGGTCTGTTCAGGGATTCTATTTCTTCCTGGTTGAGCCAGGGAGGCTATGTGTTTCTAAGAAATTGTCCATTTGCTCCACATTTTCCAGTTTGTGTGCATAGAGGCTTTTGTAGTATTCATAAATTATATCTTGTACCTCTGTGGCATCAGTTGTAATTTCTCCTTTATTGTTCCTGATGAAGCTGATTAGAGATTTTTCTTTTCTGCTTTTTGTTAGTCTAGCCAATGGTGTGTTAATTTTGTTTATTTTTTCAAAGAACCAAGTTTTCATTTTATTAATCTTCCATATAATTTCCATGTTCTCAATTCCATTTAGTTCTAATTTGATCTTAATGATTTCACTTATTCTGCTGGATTTGGGGATGAGTCAAAGAAACTATCAAGAGAGCAAACAGACAACCCACAAAATAGGAGAAAATTTTCGCAAGCTATACATCCGATAAAGGGCTGCTAACTAAAATTTATTTAGAACTCAGGAAAATCAGCAAGAAAAAATCAAACAACCTTATCAAAAAGTGGGCAAAGGACATGAACAGAAATTTTTCAAAAGAAGACAGAATAAAGGCCAATAAACATATGAAAAAATGCTCAACATCTTTAATCATCAGGGAAATGATAATCAAAACTGCAATGAGATATCACCTATCTCCAGTAAGAATGGCCTTTATCAAAAAGTCCCCAAACAATAAATGTTGGTGTGGATGCGGAGAGATAGGAACACACCTATACTACTGGTGGAACTGAAAGCTGGTTCAGCCTCTGTGGAAAGCAATATGGAGATACCTTAAAGGGATACAAGTAGATCTACCATTTGATCCAGCAATTCCACTACTGGGCATCTACTCAAAAGATCAAATGACACTCTACAAATGGGACACCTGCACTCGAATGTTTATAGCAGCACAGTTTACAATCACAAAGTTGTGGAAACAACCCAGTGCCCATCAATACATGAGTGGATTAATAAAATGTGGTATATGTATACCGTGGAGTACTATTCAGCTTTAAGACACAATGGTGATATAGCACCTCTTGTATTTTCCTGGATAGAGCTGGAACCTATTCTAGTAAGTAATGTATCTCAAGAATGGAAAAACAAGCACCACATGTACTCACCAGCAAATTGGTATTAACGGAGCAACACTTAAGTGGATATATAGGAATAACATTTATTAGGTGTTGGGTGGGGGGGAGGGGAGACATGGGCAATAAATGGAACCTTAACATTTGTACCCCCATAATATGCTGAAATAAAAATAAAATAAAATTAATTAATTACTGTATTTTATTACTACTATATCTTTAACATTTTATGTATCTATTAAAGATATTCCTTTCAGAAATAGGTATTAGAACCACTTGATGGGCATGAGAGGGAAAGGGAAATAAACCTGAGGGTGATTTGAGTGACAGACTATTTAGTAGATTAGATATAGAAAGTTATTGGAGTGGTGGCAAACCCTAAGCTCAAAGGTATTTACTTTCAATTTAATATGAACTTTTGGCCCTGAGTCATTTTTGGCCGATGTCAAGTTTAGCCTTTGTAGCACAGTTTGAAGTCAGGAAGACTAATGCTTCCTGGTTTGTTCTTTTCACTTAAGATTGCTTTGGCTACAGGTGGTTTTTTCTGGTTCCATACAAAGTGAAGAATTATTTTTCTAGATCTGTGAAGAATGATGGTGGTACTTTGATGGGGATTGCATTAATTCTGTAGATCACTTTAGGTAATATTGACATTTTAACCATATTGATTCTGCCAATCCATGAACAAGGAATATTTTTCCATCTGTTTACATCTTCTACAATTTCTTTTTTTAGCATTTCGTAGTTCTCCTTATATGTCTTTCGTATCTTTCATTAGATATATTCCTAAATATTTAATTTTCTTTGCAGCTATAGTAAAAGGAATTGCGTTTTTGATGTGAGCTTCGGCTTGACGGTTCTTGGCATATATGAATGCCTCTGATTTGTGTGTATTGATTTTGTAACCTGAGACTTTACCAAATTCATTTATCAAATCTAGGAGTCTCTTGGAGGAATCCATGGGGTTTTCTAGGTATAATATCATATCATCTGCGGAAAGTGAGAATTTGATCTCATCTGCACCCACTTGGATGCTCTTAATATACCTCTCTTGCCTGATTGCTATAGCTAGGACTTCGAGCACTATGTTGAATAGAAGAGGAGATAGTGGGCATCCTTGTCTAGGTCTGGTTCAAAGTGAGAATGGTTTCAATTTTTCCCCATTCAGTATGATATTGGCTGTGGGCTTGTCATAAAAGGATTTGATAATTTTAAGATAAGAACCACCTATGCATATATTGTTCAGAGTTTTTATCATAAAGGTGTGTTGGACTTTGTCAAATGCTTTTTTTGCATCTATGAGAGAATCATATGGTCTTTGTTCTTATTTTTATTTATGAGGCGAATTGCATTTATAGACTTTCGTATGTTGAACTAGCCTTGCATCGTAGGAATAAAGCCCATCTAACATCTGTACCCGAATGTGTATGGCAGCACAATTCACTATTGCAAGGATGTGGAAACAACCCAAGTGCCCATCAATTCATGAATGGATTATTAAAATTTGATATATGTTTACAATGGAATATTACTCAAGTCTAAGAAACGACAGTGAGCTAGTGCTGCTTATATTATCCTAGATTGATCTTAAGCCCATTATCCACAGTGAAGTGACACAAGATCAGAAAAATGGGCTCCGCCTATACTCGCTGTCACATTGGTACTGACCGATTATCAATATGGTGCTCAAAGGGTGGTGGTGTTCACCAGAGATTGGGGGTGGAGGGTAGACCCACACCTGAGGGATGTGGTGAACAGTGTGGAGGGGAAGGGCATACCTCTAACCTTTGCTAGGTAAAGGCAAAGTTATAAAATCTAACCAAAATGTAAAAAAAAAAAAAAAAGCATTTATCAGATGTCAGGCAGGTGGGGGGGGATGGGTTTATATATATATATATATATATATATATATATATATATATACACATACACACACACATTATAAGTGCAAAGTGCATTGTTGGGGGGATGGACACGCTTGAAGCTCTGACTCGAGGGGGAGGGAAGGCAAGAGCAATGTATGTAACCTTAACATTTGTACCCCCACATTATGCTGAAATTAAAAAAAGGAAAAAAACCACAAAAAAAATAACAAAAAAAGAAGTTTAGCCTTTGATTCAAGAATTGAAACACAAGAATTAAGACAGATTCACATTTCAGTGTTTGAAATTCAGCTATAGATCTTAGATTCCATTTGGTATGTACATACCCTTCTCCCCACTTAGACACAACAAGAAAACGTGGGTTTCTTGTGAGAGTTTGGGTGGCAGGGCTTGGGGGAAGTGCAAGTATTGCAGCTTCTTTGTTGTTGTCTGTTGTGTTTTTTCTGTTGGAGTCTCTCTTTTTATGATAGGATCATTTAACATAAAATTTTATCATTCTAATCCTATGCTCACCAAATTCTTCAGAATTGGCCCTATAAATAAAGGCTAAGGTTGGGTGGTAAGGGAGCAGCGGAAATGTATACTTGTGCACAACGGATAATCAAAACTGAATAATCTCAGCTTTTACACCAACCTATGAACGTGATACATATTAGTTGAAATTGATTGAGCTAGAATTGTACATGGATTAGAATCCCAACTCTGGCTCACCTTGGCAGCTTCTGATATCAGAAAGGAAGAGAGAAATGGACAATTAGATGTCAAACTGAACTTGACGCTAGAACATCCTGGCATCTTGTGCCAGTTCCAGGCGGTTTGCTGCTTGATACAGATGCTGACTGTGTCTCCACCTGGGGCATGGATGCTCGATGGTGTCTCGCACCCTCTCTGCCATCTGTGGCAGCAGCGCAGCGAGTGAACGTCCACGGGGCTGCGGAGCAGGCAGAGGCAGAGGCAGAGGCAGAGGCAGAGGCAGAGGCAGAGGCAGAGGCAGAGGCAGAGGAAGAGGCAGAGGCAGAGGCAGAGGCAGAGGCAGAGGCAGAGGCAGAGGAAGAGGCAGAGAGGCAGAGGCAGAGGCAGAGGAAGAGGCAGAGGCAGAGGCAGAGGCAGAGAGGCAGACCAGAGGCAGAGGCAGAGGCAGAGAGGCAGAGGCAGAGGCAGAGGCAGAGGCAGAGAGGAAGAGGCAGAGGCAGAGAGGAAGAGGCAGAGGCAGAGGCAGAGAGGCAGAGAGGCAGAGGCAGAGGCAGAGGCAGAGGCAGAGGCAGAGAGGCAGAGGCAGAGAGGCAGAGGCAGAGGCAGAGGCAGAGAGGCAGAGGCAGAGGCAGAGGCAGAGAGGCAGAGGCAGAGGCAGAGGC
>VSMD01019417.1:0-203500 GCA_008750895.1 Mirza zaza
TCAAAAGAAAAAAAAAAACAGGCTCAGCGCAGTGGCTCCTGCCTGTAATCCTAACACTCTGGGAGGCCAAGGTGGGAAGATCCCTTGAGGTCAGAAGTTTGAGACCAGCTTGAGCAAGAGAGAGACCCTGTCTCTACTAAAAAATAGAAGAAGAAAAAATTTAGCCAGTCAACTAAAAATAGAAACAAAGAATTAGCCAGGTGTGGTGGCTGGCACTTGTAGTCCCAGCTACTTGGGAGGCTGAGGCAGGAGGATCACTTGAGCCCAGGAGTTTGAGGTTGCTGTGAGCTATGCTGATGCCACAGCACTCACACTAGTCTAAGCAACAAAGAAAGACTCTGTCTCAAAAAACAAAACAAAACAAACAAAAACTTTGTTTTTCATGATTTTCTGGATTTATGGATAAGGGATGCTAGACCTATTTTTTTAAAAATAAGCTACAAAGTAATTCATTAACTTATTGATTTTTAAGTTATATTCTAGTCCTAAGGATGAATTCTGGTCACTTTGGTGGAAATTTGTGTGTTCCAAGGCTCTTTAGCAGCAATCCATTTCTTACTGGTTTTCACAAGCAACATTAAGGTCCTTAAATGGAGATCATTTCTTCATGACCCTATTACAGCATCATGTTTACTGATTACAAATTTAATTTTGAATATAAAATTTTACAGGTATTTATTACATCAATATATTTTCATAGCAAGTCAACTAGAATAATAAAAAGGTCTGGAAAGTATAGCATTCAAAGAATATCTAAAGAAACCAGTTATGTTATGGAGTAGAAAGTCATGGGGAATGTCAAATATATGCTAGACTTTTAGAACATTGGATGGAACTTTAGAGGCCTCTTATTCTAACCTTTTATGCAATAAAATCCCCTATCCTAAAGACCTCCCAGTGAATAATCACTGCTTCTCTCTTGGAACACTTGAGCTTGGAACACTTGAGCTCACTACTTTCTCAGGTATGCTCCTACTTTTTAATTGCTAAACTAATAGATAGGTTTTTCTTATACTGAGCAACTTACTACCCTTATCATAATCTATCCAGAACACACACACGCACACCTCCTATTTTCTCTGGGTTAAGTATACTCAGTTCCCTGAAAATATACAAGGATGGAAATGTTCAAATCTGCAAATTTTAGAACTAATAACACAAGGTGGAGGTGATAAAAAGACAAACTAGAACTCACTACAAGAAAGAATTTTCTAAATTGAGCTTTACAATAATGAAGCACATGCTTTCCTAGAGTGGGGAATGTCTCACTGGTGGTGGTAATAAAACAGAATGGGGGACCATCAGCTCAGAAGAAAGAATTTCTGCCAGGGGACAAAGACGTAGCTTACTGACTTTAACTTCCTTCCCAGCTCCAAAGTTGCATAATTCTTTGATTCCAAATGGTTGGGAAATGATGAAACAAAACTTCTTTTCTAGTCTCCTTCCTTCCTCCCTTAATGAATAATTAATCTCATATTAAATTATCCTTCCTAAGAAAAGATCTGAGTTTGCTATACCCAGGTTTTTTTTTTTTTTTTTTTTTTTTTTTGAGATGTGAATTCATTACTTGCCTCTTAGTCAGTTAGAACTTAAAAGGCAGGTTGTTTTTTTTTCTTTTTTTTTTTACAAAATTCCCAGCAGAAGTGCCAAATATTGATTTAGTGGTTGGCAGATAGAATGTGTGTCCTGTGCTAATCTGTAGTAAAGTATATTTGATATAGTCACATTGGATTTAAAAGAGCTTTTAAAAAATATTTTGAATTGGCCTTGATATGTTAGTGTGGTTGTTATTAAGAATGATTCTTTTGTCATGTGATACCGTATTTCCCCGAAAATAAAACAGAGTCTTATATTTATTCTTCCTTAAGAGGACACCCTAGGGCTTGTTTTCAGGGGATGTGTTATTTTTTTAAGTATGGTACAACAATCTACATTTATTCAAATATAGTTAAGTCGTCTTCTTCTGGAACATCATCATAACTCTCCAAACCTCAAATTCCATCCTGAATTTCTTGCAACTCTATTTCCTTTAGAACCATTGGCCCCAATCTCTCATGTGGACCAATAGAGCTCTCATGGGGCAGATGAGAAGGGCTGCTTGTCTTCTTTACTGCTCCGTGAGGAAATGCACAGGTTGTGCAGATTTGCTGCGTAGCCACGCCCATCACTAGGTCTTATTTTCGGGGTAGGGCTTCTATTGCGCAAATGCTTAGAAATCCTGCTAGGGCTTATTTTATGGATAGGTCTTATTTTCGGGGAAACACGGTACATTATTGCTTTGTTGTCAGAAACATTTTTACCAAAGGCAAACAATATAGGGTACTTAAAGTTGCATGGAAAGGCATCACAAAGGGTGAGGGCTACGATACACAAATCCCTAAATAAAATACTATAGATGTCTTCTTGTACAAAATAATCTAGACTGGGTATTGGTTGGCAGTTCATTAACAGAAAAATTGATTACAATAGCACTCACATATCATGAATGTGTTTGACCTTAAAACATCTAAATATATGAGTCAGAGCTTTTGTAAAAAATGTATTTTATTTTATTTTTTGTTTTTAACATTGATCAGCCAATTATAGTGACACATCTTTCTTTCATAAACTACACCCATAATTCATGGTCTGTGACTTCTAGCTTGAGTTTCTTTAAAGTGACTCAAGGACTTCAAAACACATATAAAATAATTAGAGCACAGAATCGTAGACGTTGCATTTTTCTCTTGCCAACCTTGTAGAGCTATCTCCTCACATCTCGATTAGCAGCTATTTCTACTACTTACCCTTTTCTGATCTTTGCAAAGTGTTGAACTTGGTTTTCAAAGACACCAAAACTCTCTTCCTTTTTACACTATTTCATCAGTGTATTCAACAGTTAATTAATTTGGATTATTAAAATAACAAGTACAATGAGCAGAAACCAGCACAGGAACAAATAGTGATGCTTGACATCCATAGAACATAACCGAAGGGAGTGGAGGTAGTCCGGGCACACCAGAGAGCAGCCTACCAACAGCCGGCTTGGATGTGCCTCAGTTGCTCATCACTATGTTTTACCAGAGGGAATGAAAAGTATGGGACAATCTAGAGAGCATGTTAAGAAGAGGATTTTTTTTTTGAGAGAACAACTATAGTTTCAGATACACCCAGAAATACAATGCAGGGGTTGCTGGCATGGTTGCAACAAGCTCATAGGGCACCTTTGTGTGTGTTAAAAGAAGGTAACCCTAGCTCAGGGTTTGGTGAGGGATGGGCTGGGCTAGAGTCCAACATCCACTTGCCCACTCAGCAGGGTGCCACTGAAGCCACGCACTTTTGTGTAGGGCACAACCCAAGCGACACAGCAGCCCTGGCTTGCTGGACAGACATGGGTCATGATTAGGGGAAGGGAGAGAGGACATGATCTGCACCCGTGCAAGGGAGGATGGGGAAGAGAAGCAGGAAAGAGTGGGGAGAGCTGATCTGCAGGTCAGGAAGGCTTCTGTCCTGGAAGAAACTATAAAGATTTTGTTACAACTGATAGAGACCATCTTGCCTTAGCCAATCAGCAGATTGTCCTTCCTGTGGGAGAAAGCTCTTTAGCAAAGGGGACTGTGTAGTCTCTGTGAGTTTCACCACAGTTTCCTGGCTGCTTCCCTGTCTACCTTCCCATTCTCACTGTTCCCAACCACACTCAGAAGATCACTGAGTCAGGTCTGCTTGCATAGCCCTCCTTACTGACCTTGGAGGCTTTTCTGCCTCTTTCAACCATTTCCCTACCTATTGGCTGATACCTGGAGCTCCTTTTTAGATGACAGGATCTTCCATTTTAGAATTCATTAAGATAAACAAAATGAAAATGCTCTGTTGGAATAGCACATTGTGAAGTTGATTCATACTCAAGTGCTAACAGCCAATGAATTAACAAACATATATGACTGACAAGAAAAGGGAACTAAAGAGCAGGTATCCGAAAGGGAAAGGAGAAGGCCACAAAGGGGATGCCATAGAAATCAAACCGAAATTTCTCAGCCTAATATCTTCAACTATACCTGGACAGCCAAGAAGTTTATTGCAGAGTGGGCTTCTCTTGTGCATTTGGATTCTTTGCTTATGTTTTTTCTTTTGTTTTGCTTTGAGTTTTGGTATTATAGCCCAACTCTTTTTTTTTAGACAGAGTCTTGCTCTGTCACCTTGGTTTCATCACAACTCACTGTAACCTCAAACTCCTGGGCTCAAGTGATCCTTCTGCCCTAGCCTCCCAAGTAGCTGGGACTGCAGGCACACACTACCACACCTGGCTAATTTTTTCTATTTTTTATAGAGATGAGGTCTCACTATGTTGCTCAAGCTGGTCTTGAACTCCTGACCTCAAGTGATCCTCCTACCTTGGGCTCCCAAAGTAATAGGATTACAGGGATGAGCCACTGTGCCCAGCCATAGCCCAGCTTTTGAGCCCTATGATACTACTAAAACCTCCAATAAGGCTTGAAGATTTTTTTTTAAAACATAAGCAATGTTAATAGAAAAGTAGCTAATTATAAAATAGTTCATTAACTGAGCACTAAGTGTATTTTTAAAAAACTATACAAATTTTTAACCCTGTAAGGGAGTATTCCTTTGCTGTATGCATACTGAACCAGTCCTAATATGTATGTACCCTCAGATGCAGATTACTCCCACGGCTTATGTGACTGTCCTTGTCTTATCACTTGTAGTCTTTGTTTTGATTTAGGTCATTTCATCGCTGGGATGCCCCTTGCATGTGTGCACGGTGTTCTCACATGTCATAAAATGGAATGGCTAAGCAAACACTTGCACCATTCAAAACATATAATTATGTCTTATCCTGTTGAATGTTTTTAAAAAATGTATTATGCCAAATACTAGGGCAACTTGGCTATTTTTCCTCTTTAGCTTACAATTAGAGCATTTACAGTTATGAGGCACTTAGAGATCATCTGCCCAGTGGCTTACTCAGTGATTCTCAAATTTTACTAGTTTCCGAGAGAGATTGTTAAAACACAGATCGAAGGGCCTCACCCTGAGTGTCTGTCCCAGGAAGCCTGGGAAGGGGGCTAAAAATTTGCATTTCTAATATGTTCCCTCATGATACCAGTGATTTTAGTCTGGTGATAACACTTTGAGAACCAACTTCATGGTTGAAACTCAGCCTCAAAGAACTGGAGTGTTTGTCCCAAAGTGACCCACTCCATTAGTGGCAGAGCCAAGACAAATGCCTTGACCTGCTGACTCTCACATGCTGGTTACACACATATCCCATTGTTTCTTTCAAAGTTTATTAACTGTCTGTGTTACTCCCTCGCTGTTGTTTTGGCGCTGGTCAGGATTTTAAATAAAATTCCGCAATTTCCCTCTATTAATCTTTACGGTTAATTTACACAATGGTTTTGGTATAAATCCCGCAGTCTTGCAGCAATACCAGGTCTGAGATCCTCATTCTCCTGAAGAAAAAGAGCACTATGCCATAGTTTTTGTTCATTTTTCTTTTTAGAAAAACTTCTGCTGAACCCTTAAAATTTTTTTTTTGTAAAAACCCAAAATGCAAACTGAAGAATTTTTTTATAGATACATAATTATATGTTTTTATGGGATACATGTGATATTTTGATACATGCATAGAATGTGTAATGATCAAATCAGTATATTTAGGGTATCCATCATTTAGAACATTTATCATTTCTTTTGTGTTGGGAACATTTCAAATCTTCTCTTCTAACTATTTTAAAATACACAATATATTGTTGTTAACTATAGTCATCCTAATCTGCTACTGAGCATTAGAACTCATTCCTCCTCTCTATAATAGCTGTATGTTTGTACCCATGAACCAAACTTACTTCATCCCAATCTACCCTTACCAGCCTCTGGTAACTATCACTCTCTACCTCCATGAGATCAATGTTTTAGCTCCCAGAAATGAGAATATATGATATTTGTCTATCTGTGCCCGGCTCATTTCACTTAAAGTAATGGCCTCTAGTTGTATCCATGTTGCTACAAATGACAGGAATTCATTCATTTTTATGGCTGAATAATATTCTATTATCTGTATATTCCACATTTCCTTTATCCATGTCTCTGTTGTTGGACAATTAGGTTGAATCCATATTTTTGCTATTATGAATAGTGCTGCAGGAAACATGGGGTGCAGGTATCCCTTTGATATACTGATTTCTTTTCCTTTGGATAAATATTCAGTAGTGGGATTGTTGGATTATATGGTAGTGCTATTTTTCAGTTTGGGGAGAAAACTCCATACCATTTTTCTATAATGGTTATAATAATTTTTGAACAAGAGTGTATGAGTTCCCTTTTCTCTGCATCCTCACCAACATATGTTATTTTTTGTCTTTTGATAACAGTCATTCTAACTGGGGTAAGGTAACATCTCAGTGTAGTTTTAATTTAATTTCCTTGATGACTAATGATGTTGAGCATTTTTTCATACCCCTGTTGGCCATTTATATATCTTCTTTTGAGAAATGGCTATTTAGATCCTTTGTCCACTTTTGAATGGGATTATTTGATTTTTTGCTGTTGTTTGAGTTCTTTATATATTCTGGATATCAGTCCATTGTTGAATAAATAGTTTGCAAATATTTTCTCCCATTCTGTGGGTCGTCTCTTCACTTTATTGATTGTTTCCTTTGCTGTGCCTAAGCTTTTTAGTTTGACATCATTGTATTTGTCTATTTTTGTTTTTGTTTCCTGTGCTTTGAGGTCTTAGCTATAAAATCTTTTCCTAGACTGATGTCCTGGAGCATTTCCCCTGTGTTTTCTTCCAGTAGTTTTAGTTTCAAGTCTTACGTTAAAGTCTTTAATCCATTTTGAGTTTCTTTTTGTACATGGTGAGAGATAGGGGTCTAATTTCATTATTCTGCATATGGGTATTCAGTTTTCCAAGCACTTTTTATTGAAGTGACTGTCCTTTCCCCGATATATGTTCTTGGCACCTTTATCAAAAATCAGGTGGCTGTAAATACATGGATTTATTTTGGGGTTCTCTATTCTGTTCCACTGATTTACATGTCTGTTTTCATACCAACACCATGCTGTTTTAGTTACTATAGCATTATAATATACTTTGAAGTCAGGTAGTGTGACACCACCAGCTTTGTCCTTTTATGCTTAGGATGGCTTTGGCTATTTGGGATATTTTGTGGTTCCATATCAATTTTAGGATTGCTTTTTCTGTTTCTGCGAAGAATGTCATTGCTCTATTGATAGGAATTACATTGAATCTGTAGATTGCTTTGGGCAGTATGGTCATTTTAACGATATTAATTATTCTAATCCATGAGCATGCGATGTGTTTCCAGTTGTTTGTGTCCTCTTCAATTTATTTCATCAGTGTTTGGTAGTTTTCCTTGTAGAAGCCTTTCACTTTTTGGTTAAATGTATTCCGAGGTATTTTATTTTACTTTATTTTTGTAGATATTGGAGTGGGATTGCTTTCTTGATTTCTTTTTCAGCTAGTTTGTTATCGGTGTAAGGAACACTACTGATTTATGTGTGTGCATTTTGTATTCTGCAACTTTACTGAATTTTCTTATGAATTCTAACAGTTTTTTGGTGGAGTCTTTAGGCTTTTCTCTCTATAAGATCATTTCATCTGCAAATAGGAATAATTTGACTTCTTTTACAGTTTGGATGCTTTTTACTTCTTTCTTTTGCTCGATTTCTCTGGCTAGGACTGCATTTTGGTTTTCTAGGGGAGGAAAATAACTTTTCCCCTCTAACCTCTGGTTCTCTGGCTGGGGATTTTGAAATTAAACTGATAAGAGACAGATGAACCAGAAAGAAAACAGTTAACCATGCAAATATACATAGGAGTTTCACAAAGAAAAGAGATTCAAGGAGGAAGCCAGATGATTAAGGCTTATATACCATCTCAGGCTAAACAACAACAACAAAAAAGGGCATTTTGGCCTTCTACATGCAAATGACAAGTCATGAGAAAGGGAGGAGGAAATGTATGGTAAATATAGGTTGACTTGCTATGCAGATTAGAGTGTCTCAGATGATGAATTGTCTCCAGGTGTAGCTCTCTTCCTGGTACAGAGACACTCTTACCAACAGAAATTTCCTTTATAAATGTAAATTTCCTTTACAAAAGAGAACAATTTATACTCTACTTTTCGGCAGTTACAGTGTTTCCATGTTTGCTGGTTCTCAATTTCTTTTAGCTCAATATAATCTCTATTTTGGAGTGGCATATGTTAGAACCCTTCATTCCACTCTTTGAAACTTTTCTTTTTTTCAGAAGTTTCATATATAAAAAACCAAGTTGGTAGCTGTAGAGACAGATCAGTTTAGGTGTTGCAAGATAAGAGATCTGCAAAGGGGGAGGAAAACAGACTGAATCAAGAATGAGTAAGCAGAAAAGAACAAATTTAAAGACATTGTGCCATGTCATTGAATCAGTCTCTCAGTGCCGGGAATAGGTCAGTCTACTTACCAGCTGTATCTCATTTCACAGACTGTTGCCAGAGGGAATAGGGCAACCACCTACGTTAGGCCTCTATATGGTGCTAGCAAGCAGGCATTTAATAAAGGATATTTCTATGGAAACAAAAGAAAACCAAAGATTAACAGAGCAAATTATAAACCCAACTTTTTAGTCCAGAGGGCAATCAATCAGTTTAGATTTCTAGATATTGGGCTCAAAGCATCTTGAGATGGTGAAAAGAAGCCAGGAAGTGGCATTCTGACAAATTTCCTGGTTTGTAGTTTGAATGTCTCTGGTGATGGCACATACAACGTCACAGTCATGGTTATTTCTCAGAGTGGAGCATGAAGGGTCCAGTGTCAGCTTGCAGGGCTTTTTCTAGATAGTGCCAATATGGATCTGGGCAGTCAGGTTTTAGTTCTCATTGGTGCCAAATCAGGAGGGTGAGAGAAAAATTAAAATATTAATTACTGACAAAATGCAAAAAAACATGGCAGGGGTCAGTTTACAGAGAGGTTAAAAAAAAAAAAGGATGAAAGTCATGAACATGGCTAGAATTTGACAATCTACAAGAATGTGCTATAGGTTTTCGTCGAAACAGAATAATTCTTTCTACAATCACCTTATTTCTATCAAAGATAATCAAAGTAAGACTATTTTGCTAGCAAAATATGTCTAAACTCATTAAACTTGGCCTGATTATTTACATGAATACGGTAAGAATAATAATCGACAATACAGTTGTCGATTAAACAACTGGGATTTAAACAACATGGGAGATAGAGGCACCAACCCCCTGCATAGTCAAAAAAAATCTGTGTATAACTTTTGATTTTCCTAAAATTTACCTACTAATAGCCTGCTGTTGACCAGAAGTCTTAGGTCTTACTGATAACAAACAGTCAATTAACACATGTTTAGTATGTTACATGCATTATATACTGTGTTCTTACTATAAAGTAAGCCAGAGAAAATAAAATGTTTTTTTTTAAAAAATCATAAAGAGAAAATATACTTACTATTCATTAAGTGGAAGCGGATTGTCATAAAGGTCTTTATCCTCATAGTCTTCGTGTTGAGTGGGCTGAAGAGAGGAGGAAGAGGAAGAGTTGGGCTTGCTGTCTCTGGGGTGGCAGAAAGTAAAAAGGTAGAAGAGGTGGAGTGGGAGGCAGGAAAGGCAGGCACAGTTGATATATAACTCATAGTGAAAAACTCTGCATATAAGTGAATCCAAGTAGTTTGAACCCATCTTGTTTAAGGTTCAACTGTATGTATAGGCAATTCTAAGTCTCTTTTGTTAGAACTTTTAATAAGGAATTCTCAGATTAGACTTTTAAAAGCCTGTCAAGGCTTGGAAACCAATCCAAGGACTCACCATCAGACTTTCCCAGCAATACCTATAGATTAGGGTGAATTCCTCTCTTTCTGAGGTACCCAAAATATTTTAAGATTCCTAGGTCTACTAGAAAGTGACTTTTCTTACTCATCCATAAGGTTGGGAACCCTGTCAGCCAGGTACCAGGCCAAAATTCCAAAGGGATTTGTAAGAATTGGCTCCATAAAGTCAACCTTAGTTCCTTAAAACTGTCTGGTCTTACCTGATTTTATGCACATCGTCCTAAAATGTGACATTCCAATCAAAGCCTTGGTAATAAAAACAATGTTCTATTACAAGGAGAACAGATACTTCTTGTACTTATGCAAATAAATACATTGCATGAAAATAAGAATGCTCAATAAAGATTTCTGAATTCTGGAGAGATCAGGTAAAGAGAAAAAGTGTTTCATCTTTGTTGACAAAGATATACTTTACTAAATTGCTCTAAATTATAGATAGCTTAAGAGAAGAGAAAAAAGAAATTCCTAAAATATGAAAAACAAAGCATTAAAGAATGAGCAATGTTAAACAAAAAGGCCATAAAAATTATAATCATTCCTATCAGTTCATTCAGCACCATCAAATTAGTTCTTGTTTTGCTTGATTTGGAGTTTGCAGTTTTATGAATTCATTAGTGTCTTTGTTAGTGTTTTAGATATCTTTAGCCAGCCCAGTAGCATGATTTTTAATATAATACTTCAGGATACCTGTCAGAGTTTTTTCTATGAATCCCCTTGAAGATGAAGCATTTTCACCTGTAGTTGACTGCAAATGCTTTCAGAGAATCAAAGTAAAGCAATAACTGTCTGTGAATGACAAAAGATTTAAAAATAGCCATAAAGATCTAGTGAGAGTTCATTAACAAGGACAATTAACAAGGACATTAACAAGCACAATTAATAAGGAAATTTGGTTATTTCTGTGGCATAAATATTTTATAGTAATAATTATATTTATAAATAACTCTCCTTTTATAATTTCCTATATGTGTCTAGATTTTTGTTCTCTATTTTCTTCTTTCTCACTCTGAAATAATCTTTAAATAACTTTAAACTAATATAAGACGAAATTACTCTTCTTTTTCCTTAACAAAAATGCATCCTTCATACCTCATGTCTTTAAAACATATCATAATTTCCTTGCATAGTATGGAAAGTCTGTGCACAGACTTTTTTCCTTCACCCTTGTTATTCCTAACAGTTCCTTTATGTATATTGATTAGAATTTTTAATGCTTAATAACCTTAATTTTTAGTGAAAACAAGAAAGTAGGCAACTGGCAACTGTTTGTTATATATAGCAGCATTCTGCAGATTAGATTAACAAATTTAGTAATACACTCTTTCACAATTTCTAGAAGCATATGCTTCCTCATGGTATACTTTTTCAATGTGGCAGAAAGAATATGAACAGACTCAAACATTCTTTAGACTCTTTGTAAAAATAAGAAGCCAAATATAGATAAACTAATTAATATTTCAGTATTTATATATTATTTAGAAATAATCTAATATTGAGTGAATACCCATCATTTAACTTAATTTAGTATACATTTAAGATTTTAAGTTGTCAAAAAGATTTTGGATGCTATATTTAAGCAGATATGTGTAAAACATAATTATTGTTGAAAAGTTCAGTTATAGACTTTTATCTCACATACATCTATTTAATTTACTTTTTCCTAACAGTTATGCTTGGATTAGTCATGAAAAATTTCATCAGACATTAAACAAAGCTAGTCATCATCTAAAGTTTTTTTCTGGTTGATAAATTATGTGACACATGCATGTTAGGCAGGTATCAGACATCACAAAAGTAAAGAATCTGAAGTGTTTCCTTTAAAGTGCCATGCTTGACATACATCAAGCAATTCATTTTTATTGTACATTTTGTTCTTAGGTTGAATTATAATTTTATACTCTTAAACATCTAGTACCCTTAAACATTTTATATTCTTAAACATCTAGTAGGTTTCAGCCTAGGTCCAGTTGCTCATTGCACAAAGATTCCGTTATTGACACAATGAGGATTGCCAAGGCAAAAAGGAATTTTTAATATGAAAGATGCCTTGTTGGGAGAATGGGAAAAGCTGCCTCAAATCCATCTCTCTGACTGGCAGAGATCATAGGCTTTTAAAGGAAGATTCAGGTACCTTGGGGCAGGTTGAGGGGAATTGGGAGTCTTAGCATCAGGAATCTAGCCCTGAGTCTTTCAAAATGTCAACTCCTTTGACTTGCAGAAAATCTGCCATTTCTGGGAAAGAACTCAAATGGTCAAGTAGTTAGTTAAAGGAGAAGATTATGAAAAACATATAGGGGTCATTGAAATTTGTTTATGGAGTTGGTTACAACTCCCCCCTACTTTTTGGTTCATTCCTCAATCTTCAGGAAACAGAAAGTTGACCTATCTGACTGCTTCCTGCTGAAATGAGACATAGTTGGGATATGAGGAAGAACAAACATGTTGGACCTATAACTGAAACTTTTTAGTACCTATTGCTGAATTGCCACTCTCTCCCCACCAAGGTAGCAAAGTATATCAAAAGAAGTAACCCTGCCCTTCTGGGATCTCTCTCAGGAAATATTGGCCTTGTGTCCCCCAGATGGAATTTCTATTCAAAATTCCCCTAGTCATTCATGAAAGCATTTTCAGGGAGCTAGTTTAATGGGCAAATTTTGACCTGGTATGGACCGAAAAGTGGTGGTAAAGATTTCCAACAAGGAAATGTTCCTCATTGTCCAGTTGTTTAGACAATCATAGGTCCAAGGATTTTTTCCCCCCATTGATCTCACAGGCAAAAATATACTCAGAGGGTGCACCAACAGTACCTGCTCCTGTTTGCCTGTCCCTCTGGGAGCTGGTGTGTTATCAATTTCCCTAGACCTTGGGGAAACATCATTTGCTGGTGTACTTTTGTACAAATAGTGGTCCTTTGGCTAACCAATTCGAAGGAGGAGATTAAGGCCAATTGGTTGGACAGTTGCTGGGCTGCTCTTCTGGCCCTCAAGCCTACCATAATACAATTATCTGATGTCCCCAGCAGTGCATGATGGCCACCTCCCTCAGCAGTAAAATGGCTTTTAATAACTAAAGAATTTGTGGTCCATATTTAATTTTCTTGTTTTCAGAGGTAAGGTGCCCTTATTTATTCTAAATAACTTTATAAGCAAACACCACCATAAAGACACACTTAGAATCAGTCTAGTTAGTGCAGTTAATTTATTCTTCTGGGCAGATGTCCCAGGGGATAGGGCTTGTGGCTCAATTCCCTCTTGGCTGGTAACCACAGTGCACCCAGCTTTGCATTGTCACTGTTTTGTAACACTGCTTTCATTTATAAAGAGCTCCTCATCTGGGTCTGAGAGGAGCTGCTGCTCAGTCAGCTCTGGGAGACTAGAATGCAGTTGGTCAATAATCTGAATATAACCATAGAATGGGGAATGAGAGTCTGTAGGCAGCAAGGGGGCTGGATTTAAGGTGGACACCACCTTCAGTGTTACATTAGGATTATCTCACAAAGTAGCCTAATATTTACCCATTCAGTGGCCATTAACAAAAACCCTCCCTTTTGTTCTAGTAGGTGTGATACATTATGCGTGGTATGAATAGTCACCAGTTGCCCAAGGGTAAACTTTTCAGCTTCCTGTATAACATCTTAAGTAGCAGCCACCACTGTCAGAGAAATGGGCCATTCTTTTGTTACCACATCCAATTATTAGAGAAATAAGGTACAGGTTGCTTTGATTCTCCAAAGTTTGTATCAATACTCTGAGTCCAAATACTTGCATTTCTTGAATGAACAAATCAAAAGGCTTATATAAGTCTGGGAGGCCCAATCTAGGGCCCAGAGGGCATATCCAACTTCCCTTCCCTTCATGGCTGGGAACTCAGTGTTAAGGGTTTTATTTTTTTTCTTTTTGGGGGGAGTCCTCTTGGCCCAGAAAGGGTCTGTTAAGTTGGTGGGGCAAGGGAGTGTGACTTTATATTTCCCCGCTTTTGGCCAAGATTTTCTAGAGGCAGCATTGATGGCCAAACTTTTATTTTGTTTCATCATTGCCAGGGTGGTAGGGCTACCTGCATTGGTTCCACCCTGTCTCTTGGAGGGAAATTTATGGCTAAAGGACTTAAAGTCAAAAGACTTCTAGTCAATAAAATATTCTAGGCTAGATGGGAATGTTGGTGGACAGGCATTTGTCAACTTTTACAACGTAAGATCAAAAAAACCAAAAGCAAGGTTATAAAATTAACTTATCTATAAGCATTGAGCTATTGTAATCTTGTGTTTAGTTACCAACTTATAGAAATTTGTTATATAAAACATAAGCATTGTTAACTATTTAAGCTAAGGAATTTAGAGACTTTTGTATAGCAAAACATTTTGCAGTCAGTTTAGTCCTAAAGTACCTGATAAATTTCATATTATATGTCTATTTGCATACATTCCATAACTGGGAACAACTATACCCAGGAAGCTCTGTCACAAGGTATCTTGATATCTTCTGTGTAATTTTCTTGTAAGTCTATGGGAAGCAGGAAATTCTTTATGGTTGGAATGGATGCCTGTACCATGTGGTCCAAAAAGGCAAAGTCCCTCATTTTGCCAGCTTTTAGGCATCTATGTGTCTGTACTTGATTGGAAGATCTGAGCGAATTCCATCCCTTGAAATCATCCCTTATAATCTTACACACCAACCTTTTCCATGATAGTCCCTGGGTTTGGAGGGAGGATATTTATAGTTTTAACAGCAAGGCATTGGCAATCAAATAGTTTTTAAATTCTAGAGATATCAGGTAAACTTTGCTATTCAGTTAATATTTGTCTTGACAACACAAAAAAATCAGTAATGTTTTAAATAAAAAGCCGTGCAAAAATTTCTGTTCTTTCCATCACTTTTTCTTAAAGAAGTAAGTCTTGGACCAAAGTTGATTATAAACTGTTAAACTTATGTTTCCAGAAATGACTCAGACATTTTATGATTATCTACTACTTAATTTACTTTAAGAATTCAGGCATGGTGGCTCACACTGTAATCCTAGCACTCTGGGAGGCTAAGGCTGAGGTAGGCAGATCCTTTGAGCTCAGGAGTTTGAGACCAGCCTGAGCAAGAGCAAGATCCCATTTCTACTAAAAATAGAAAGAAATTAGCTGGACAACTAAAAAAATATATATATAAAAAAATTAGCTGGGCATGGTGGCACATGCTTGTAGTCCCAGCTACTTGGGGGGCTGAGACAGGAGGATGGCTTGAGCCCAGGAGTTTGAAGTTGCTGTGAGCTAGGCTGATGCCATGGCACTCTAGCCTAGGCAATGGAGTGAGACTCTGTCTCAAAAAAAAAAAAAAAAAAGAATTCAAATTACTTGAAAAGAATCTTGAAACTATGACACAGACATACAGTCAGAAGCACATCTTAAAGATTTATAAGATTTTTCATCTGCCAGTTTTTAAATAGTTTCTCTCTCCCACTTTAGATTAGTGATTTGTTGATTACTTATTTTATTGCCCTAAACAATTGTTGCTAGGCAACTCTAATTTGTACTTCCAAAGACATGAAACCTGGTAGAAAATTTATATCTCAAGGCACAGAACTTAGACTTTAACAAAGGTAAAGTTTGTTATGTTTTCTGTTAACCATTTTTATAGCTTGTGAATATTTGATATACAACCAATGTGATTAATTGTGCTCTCAATATAGTCTTTCAATGTCTAAACAAATTCAATATCTAAACTTATTTTCTTATACAAAATTGGGAGAAAAGAGAAGGAAAAGATTTTTAAAACATAGACCCAAACAATCACAAAATATAGTTTTAAATATTACTTTTAAACTTAAAAATAAAAGCTTACACAGGTAACAAAAGTAAGTATTCTAGTAAGACTTGCTATTCTGAATAATGTGACATCTTTAAGTTCTATAAATATAGTAGAAGTTTAAAACACGTCCTACTTAAAGATATTAATTAATTAGATGTTTCTAAAATATCAATATACCAAAATAAAATGTATTGACATGACATCACTTGTCTACAGACCAAATAAACCCCTGAAATTAATATTTAGCATCTCAAATAATGACAAAAAATCATAACACTTTTACATAAGGATCAAAATCAAGCTATTTTAGAAACAACTAAGTGGTCTCAAACTACTTTTCTACCCAAGTGTAAATTTGAGCACATGTAATACTTCCAAAGAATAAGATTGTTTTGAGATTCTCTTTGGATTCTAAGAATAATTACTATATAAAAATGAACAGTTCAGGGATTCTCTTTTAAATTTTCTTAGGCAAAGGCCTTTGCTATGACAACACAATGTACACATAACAGGCTGGCTTGCAACAAAGTACTCAGAACAAATCAAGAGTCATCCAGACCAAAGGGAAGCTTCCAATTTGATTTAAATAGGTTTAGTGGCTACCTTTCTGCAGACAATAAAGTCAATGGAAGAAACTGCATCTACAGCTAGAATTGAGACCAAAACCAAAATATATTTATAAACGTTTGACCTTAAGTTTCTGTTTTTGTGCTATCATTTACTTAGTGTTTTATTTATTTTAATAATGACACTTATTGTTGTTTAGGCATTCCTACTTTTTAACCTAAGCAAAAACCTTAAAGTTAAACCCATGGATAACTTTGCTGTTAATTCAGGAGATTTAGCTGTTTTCATTCTACCAACTATCGAAAATCACACAAACACAGATCAGTATTTTTTTGGCTGGATTTATAGTTGTATAACTTTTGTGTCAAACCCTGATACCTTCAAATATACAAATGACCATAAACCCAGCCAAAAACCTATGCTGACAATTTTGAAGAAATTTTTGTTTTTATTTTACCAACAATTTTTTAAAACCAGCTTTTTTTTAAACCAAAGATTGCTAAATTCACATGAACTTGAAAAGCCTCAGGGTTTATTTCCTTAATTTATAAGAGCTCCTTTTATTTATAAGCCAATTTTGATACCATGTAGATATAACATATAATACATGTACACACATGAAACACATCTAAACACATATGCATACACACAAAGTTTCAATAGCTTTTATCTCAGAACTCTAGCCATGAGATCCTCTGAAGTTCCATGTAAATCTGTATACATTATATTTCCATTCCTCTCTTTCCCTTTCTAATAGCAGAAGTCCTCAAATCTCAGCCAAGTAGTCTCCATGGATGGGGATGTGTTTCAATCTCCTAGACCTTAGGACAGAAATGTCTTCTAATCTCCCAGACTTTAGGATGGAGGTGTCTTTTAACTCCTCAGACCTTAGAACCTGTCACAAGATGAACCACCAGAAGGTATATCTTTCAACCTCCCAGACCTTGGATTATGCTTGTAATACCAATAATAGGAAATTCCAAGTAGATAGAAAGGATAATAGAGACAAAAAGCTTAACGGCCTCTACATTTACAAGTAGCACACCAATACAGGTAAAATATAAAGAGTCCAAACAAAAGAACTGCAGTTTAACTAATAAGCCCAAGGAGTGCCAAATCAAAACAGGTTAGTTCCTTCTCTTACAAATGATTAGGAGCTTGTCCAACCCAAAATAAATGGGAATTCCCTCAAAATTCCCCAAATTGACAGAGGGCATTTCTCACTGTGTGGTACCTTCAAACAGCACTCACCTGTCTGGATGCAAATGTCAAAATCTATAGATCCTTTCTTTGGAGGTAATTGGGAGACAATCATGAATGCATTGGAGGTCAGTGGTAGCAGAGATGGTGGGACAGTCCAAAGCTGCCTTCTGGCTAATACAGCCAGGCAGCTGCTAAGGTAGGCTTCTGATCTCTCCCCACTCTGCAGCCACTGACACAAGCAACACCATCCTGAAGGAGCCCCCATCATTGTTATCAAAACCACAAGGGGGTTTTGGCCTGTTAGGTAGATAGCAAGGAACCTCCAGCCCCTCCTGGGAACAAAGGCGGGCTCCCTGAGCAATTGCCACATCTAGGGGAGGAGGGAATGCCCTACCAATCTACCAATCAGAACTTAGTGAGCCAACTGCAAAAGAATGCAGAGGATTCGCTAGCCTACAGGACAAGCAGCACAGGTACAAGAGGGTGTAGAAGGTGACCTAGAAAGACTGTAGGCTAATTATCATGTCATTAGCTTAAATCTACATTGTGGTTCAGCCCTTCCCAACAAATGGACTTTCAGAGAGGCTGATGGGAAATCCACATGATGGTGGCGTTCGAACTAGGAGGAGGGCCCAGCCTAGGCACTATAAAACAAGACTCCAGACCATAACAAAACCATTTTGATATGACAGGGTGGCCCATTCCATTGTCTGTGGTGAACATATCTTGCTTACTCTGCAAAACCATATCTTGCTTTTGCACTGTGAACCTACCTTGCCCTTCCTCAATAAACTTCGTTTCATGCTTGCCTTGCTGTTGGTGTGTCTAGTTGTTCTTCAGCGAAGAGCAAACCAAGAACTGAGAACAGACTATGTCCCAACAAGCCTAGGTCTAGTTGCTTGTCACATAAAGATTCACTTATTGGGACAATGAAGATTGACAAGAAAGATGTCTTGTCCAGAGAATGGCAGAAGCTGCCTCAGATCCATCTCTCCAACTAACAGATCATGGGCTTTTTAAGGAGAGGCCACATCCCTTGGGGCAGGTCGAGGGAGATGGTGAATCTTTAGTGAATATATATACAGATGGTGCACCTTTTGTGACAGGAAAATGTGAAGGGTTTATTGCACAGATTTAAAAAGTATTACAGATGCTCTCATTTCTTTTCATTATATTTTGCATCAGCAAAATCTCTGTGCTAAAGCTACTCTTTTAACTGACACTTTGCAACAAAGTTATGAGAATTGTTAACTATATTCCTGCAAATGCAGCATGGCATCATTGGTTTCCTAACATGCTAAAGCTGAACAATGAGGTAGTCAGTGTGGATTTGCTGTGTCATCCTAATGTGCATTGACTATTGCAGGCACTGGTGTTAGCCAAAATTTTATCTCTGTGAGAATATATAGTTAAATTTTATAAAGAACAGAATTAGCAATGTGAATTATTGAAAGCAGATTTTATAGGAATGCAGCATTTCTGTGTAATATCATGTCAAATAAAATTCACCTGAATATTTCTTTGCAAGGTAAAACTAAGCCTGTATATGATACGTGGCAAAAAAATCCAAGTATTTTGAAAAAAACTATCTTTTTTTAAAACACTTCTTCAAAAGGAAATTTCAGATGAACATTTTCCCCAGTTAGCAAAGGTCATTGATGAGCAGGATAATATATGAGAATCATTTGAAGAATACACAGTTTTATAGACCTATTAATTGGAGAGAATGACAAAAGGTTTACTGACTTTGAGAATCATGACATCACACTCAAATTAGCATTTCAGCCTCACCTAATGGATATCACCAAGCCTCCTAAAACTGCGGTCCCAAGCCCTGTGCTGCCGTGGCCCATTTGCAGGACGGGGGATGAACACAGAAACAAAAAGACACACAGACACACATAAAGACAGTACAAGACTGCAGTGCCAAACGCACCAGTCGTTTTATTTTTATACCCTAAAAAATTGAAGTTACTTCTTGTACGTGACCACCCAGGCATTGCAGCAATGGCCATACATTCCGGAACACGTAGCCTAAAGGCACAGATGTCCCCTGACTCAAGGTTTCCAGGCAGTTGCTCTAGGTGCCAGGCATAAATCACAGACTGAGATTAGCAAGGTTGGGCAAGGCAGCCATGGGGGGGCATTTTTATCCCCAGTTCCTCTTAGGCTGATCCCCTACGGCTGACCCTGTCTTAGGTCGCCCCTCCCTTGAGGGATCTTACCCGTTATTGAATAACCAGCTATCTTATGGGGCTAAGCAGCAATCAAAGGAACAATGTGTTTATTGTGTGGCCTCCAGGCCTCCACTTATCGGGGGGCTGGGCAGCTCTTGCCTCAGTGCAGAAACTCAGGCCTATTGTTATGCCTCTAGGCAGCAACCTTGTCCGGAGCACATTACTCTTAAATGTTCTGGGCAGGGCACGTACATTACTCACTAAATTTAATTCTTAAACCAAGAAAGTATAATGTCAGTCCCCAAAACTGCGCCATGGACTGGTAGCAGTCCATGGCCTGTTAGGAACCTGGATCACACAGCAGGAGGTGAGCAGCAGATGAGGGAGTGAAGATTCATCTGTATTTACAGCCTCTCCTCATCACTCGCATCACCACATAAGCTACGCCTCCTGTCAGAGCCAGCATTAGCTTCTCACAGGAGTACAAACTGTGCCGTGAGGAATCTATGTTGCACGCTCCTTAAGAGAATCAAATGCCTGATGATCTGAGGCGGAGGTGAGGCGGTGATGCTAGCGCTGGGGAGCAGCTGCAAACACAGATTATCATTAGCAGAGAGGTTTGACTGCACAACAGCTGTAATGTGCTTGAATCATCCCCAAACTCTTCCCCTCACCCCAGGTCTGTGGAAAATTTGTCTTCCAGGACCCCAGCCCCTGGTATCAAAAAGGTTGGCAACTGCTGACCTAAAGAATTACGGATGGAATTGATTGAGTTCTCCGTAGATGACATTTTAAAGTCACTGTTTGATGCTAAGAAAAATCCAGTTGAAATATGGAAAAATACAGCAGAATACCCGTGCCTTGGGAAACATGCCGAAAAATGTTTTCTTGCTTTTCAACCACTTATTGCGACAAATCTACATTCTCCCACCTAACCCAAATCAAGACGCCCTTGAGGTCACAAATGACAGATACCCATCCAGAGGATCGACTGAAACTGCAGACCTCCATGCTGCGACCAAATATTTGAATGCTTTCCAACAGGAAGCAGGCACAACAAAGTCATTAAAGGGTTAGTTAGCTTTAAAACTGACAAATAGTTTTCATGTTTTGAAATTCTGAAGTACATGGTAGTTAGATTTTTACAAAATAACGTACATTTTTAAGTATATCTAATTGAAGTTTCTTGAATGTGGCTTTATTTGATGGCAGCTAAATTAATGCAGCCTTCCTACATGAAAAGTTTCCCCACCCCTGCTCTAAATTTTCCTCTTGTTAATATCACCTTTGTCTTTTCCTGCTCTTCCACTGTGTTAACATCACCTTTGTCTTCTCAAGCTTTGTCTTTCCGGTTTCCTCAGACCGTATTGCTTACTTTTCAAATCTCTTTTCCTTTGCTAAATACATCTCACCATTTAAGTGAAAAGGCCTGGGATAGAGGAAGGTATGGAAACAGCTCCAACATAGGCACTATACCAGCAAAAGTGGCATGTTTGAGGTAGTCAGTCTGGGCCTCACTTTCTTATCTGTAAAAATGAACAGGTCGGCCTAGCAGTTTTAAATTCAAAAGCTGCCCAAAGACAGGTTATGTAAATGAATGAAAGCAGGCCAGGCAGGGACTGTGGGAAACTGGGGAACAAGAGCCACGCGAGAAGGGCATGCTCACTGCTCAGCTCTCGGGACTGCCATGGGCAAGTGCTGGCTATTTAAGGTGACAGATCTTCCCATTTTCAGTAGTGATCAGAGATCTAAACTTCTAAAAAAATGTGAACTCTTCTTATTTTAAATGTTGACGACTAATTCAAATTATGAACCAAACAAACCATGTAACATCTGTGGGCCAGATTCGACCCTAAGCTGCTGTATGTGAACTTTAGATGAGAGGGGGTCTTCGGGTCCCTTGCAAGTCAAAAAATTCCTCGACTCTTCAGCAATACATTTTACACCTAGCTAGTTCTCCCTATTACATTCCAGAAATTGTTTCCTCGTCATTTGTATTTGTTTATTTGGCTGTCAGTCTCCTAAGTGAGCACTCTGGAGTTTATTGTAAGAAGAAAGTATAACTTCTTTCTCTCTGCTTCTCACATAACGTGAATGAATGTTTTGCTCCTAGACCCTTATCATCAGCATAAGCTGAGCACTCGAGGTCTCCTAGGGTGGCTGGCTGCCTGCCTGCAGACAGGTCCTACGATAAGCCTCTTGCAGTGTGAAGCTTGCCCTCTGTTCCTTCGTCTGGATGCAAATTTTTAGTCCTTCCATATATTCTTTCTAATGTGAATTTACAAAAGAGTCCAAGTAGGAAGAAGCTCCACAATGAAAGGAAGACTGAAGGCTCAGAAGCCCCGGGAGAGAAATGAATGCTAAACAGTAAAAATGGGGAAAGTGCCGTAAGATGACAAGAAAGCCAAAATAGTCGCCAAATTCTACCTTATCCCATTTCATGGTATCTTCCTTAAAAAGTCCCTCCAAAGAAGTTGGTCATTCCCCACAGTCTGTCCTTCTCTGGTGTTTGAGTTCTCCATTGTCTCTCTAAGAACTGTCACTGATTTTTTCTAAACTCTGACTGGCTTGAGTTCTCTCTGTTGGTATCCTTGGTCACTCAAGAGTAAGACCCATCATTCCCTCCCTATCACGTGACTTTGAGGATATTCACCTTTTCAGCGTTCCAGAGGAACTAATGCTGGTTCTAAATGACCCTCAAGATTAGAAAGAGGACCAGCCTAAGCAAGAGAAAGACCTCGTCTCTACTAAAAAAAAATAGAAAGAAATAAGTTGGAAGGCTCAAAATATACAGAAAAAATTAGCTGGGCATGGTGGCATGTGCCTGTAGTCCCAACTACTCAGGAGACTGAGGCAGGAGGATCAATTAAGTCCAGGAGTCTGAGGTTGCTGTGAGCTAGGCTGACGCCACCGCACTCTAGCCCGGGCAACAGAGCGAGACTCTGTCTCAAAAAAAAAAAAAAAAAAAAAAAAAACCAATTAGAAAAAGAACAGGCTCCAGAAAGAGCTAAAAATGTTAGCACAGAGGAAGAACCTCTCCTAGCAAATCAAGCTTTTCTGAGATAGCAGAAAGTATTACTGATAAAATTACGGATATACATATTACGGAATTAGGAAATATTTCTCAAACTGCAAGTTCTCTACAAGAATCTTTAATTTCTTAATATTGTTAATTATATAAAAATTTATATTTCTTTCTTTCTTTTTCTAAAGCATGTTCTGAATCATTTCATAATCTTTTCACCAAGGACTAACATACAGTTTCAGGCTATGCATTTGCATTTGTGTTTATGATTGTGTTGTTACCAACTATTCACCTAAATTATCATCATTAACTTTTAATTCAGTACTTCACAAGCATTTCCTCAAGAAATCTTAGAGATTCAGGAATTTTAAGCTGAAAAAATAACGGGTATATGGCGAAGGGCATGTGAATATGCCACTCCAAAAATATGCCTCCTTGGTGGATGTGTTATTTTTTACCTAAAGGCAATTGAGGACCAGCAGATGCAGGAAAAGCTCTTTACCTCCCCATAACTGCCTAACGGTAGAGTATAAATTTCACCTTTGTTAAAGGAAATTTTCATTTCTAAAGGAAATTTCCAATTGTGAAGGAATAGAGTTACTCCAGGGCACAACTGGAACCACCTGAGAGACTTTCATCTGCACATAAAGACAATCCTTATTTACCACGCATTTCCTTTCCTCACCCAGAAGCCCCAAATCCCACTTCCTTTGTTTATAAGATGGCATATAAGCCTGGACCATCTGCCTGCTTCTTTGAGTCACATTTCTCTGTGAAACTCCCATGGGTACGTACAAAATTAAACTGTTTTTCTCTTGTTAATCTATCTTTTGTCAGTTTAATGTCCAGGGCCCCAGCCGGAGAAACCAGCAGGGTAGAGGAAAAGTCTTTTCTTCCCCTGCAAACATTAGAGAACTAGGCCTTGGAAGAAGACAGTTTTAGATGTCATTTAACCCAGAAGGTTAACTTCCTAAATTTATACATCCATAAAATTGGGATAATGTTAGTGAGGTTTAAATAAAATAGTGCTTAAAAAGTGCTCAATATAGTGCCTGACATAGAAATCACCAAAAATAATGCTAGTTACTTCTATGATACAATTACTATTACCTGTACTAGCTACTTAAAAAAAAATTATGTCACCTATTCTTGGTTTTGATTCTATTTTTGTCATAGATATTTTATCTAACATTTCAAAATAATATACAGACAAGTTTAGGCGACAGGGTTGGTGATGAGTGATATGTTACAATCTCAGGCACCCTGTGAGGAACTCCTTAATAATATTTTTAAATTTTTCTTCTGCCACTAAAGATCTATGTAATGCTGGTGGCGGGCCCCCTTCCCTCCCTAGAGAAAAAAGAGAACAGGCTCACTGACCAGACCCACCAAAAACAACTGCCAGGCACCACCAGACCCTCCTCCTGGAATCTGCAGGTACCACCAGCCCCTCTCATTTCTCAAGAATGGACAAAGACCACAGTGGAAAAAACCCCAGCTCTTCCCACCAAAAGTCCCTAGCCTGGCCCAAATGGTATAAAAGGCCTCAACTCCTTCAAACAGATGTGACTTCTTGGCACCCCCCTCTCTTGGGACCCCAGAACCTCATCTGGGAGTGCTAAATAAAGCCACATTGTTTGGCCCCACTCTTTCTCTCTCTCTCTCTGTTTCTTTCGCCACTGGAAAACTTTACAATCTATAACTCAAGATTTAATACTTGTCTTTTTATATCAAAACCAGCTAGTTATCTGCCAAAATTTGTACTTTCCCTTTAGAGAATAAAGAGTTGTCACTGGAAGCTACTGAGACAAGGACTACATTTCCCTGTTCCTTGTACACCTGTTATGACCTTCTTTCTAGTTCTAACCTGTGGAATATGAGTAGGAGGGATGTATGGCATTTTCAGGTCAAGATTTAAGAAGAAAGTATACGTTCTCCATCATCTTTTTCCTTCCATCTGCTGAATTCTTCTGAAGATGTGGCTGTCAGGAGAGACCGAACCACAAGCTGGGAGGAGACTGGATACTTGAATCACTGCATGGAGGAAAGCTGACCATCCACAGGTGACACTGACTTGGGTGGTTAGGAGAATGAGAAATAGACATCCTTTAAGTTTGAGCTGTATGTTTTGTACTCCTCTAACAGTACCCTAATTAATGCAATAATTGCTACCTTGAAAGAAGTACTACTACAATGAATCTAAAGTAACAGTTATTGACCGAACACTTGGGTAGCAGAAACAGATGTTGAGTGCCGGTAAGAGAGAGACTCACCTTATGCCTCGGCAAAGCATTTAAAAAACTATGTTTGTGATAACCTAAAAGTCAGAATTTGTTACTGTAATGGATCAATGATTGCTATGTCTTCACAATTCTTCCCTTTCATAATAGGAGCTTTTATTGTGGTTATCTTGGTCCTGTTTTATCATTACAAAATGTGCAAATCAAGAATGATGATTTTTCTGAGAACTGGCTGTCCCATTGGAGACCATATTCCCTACTCCCCTTGCATTGAGGTATTGTCTCCAGATTAGTCCTCATCAATAGAGATGATTTAAAAGTGTATCTATCCAAAGGAAGTCATTTTATCAAAAAGACACATGCACTCAAATGTCTATTGCAGCACAATTCACAATTGCAAAGATGTGGAATCAACCTAAGTGCCCATCAATTCATGAGTGGGTAAAGAAAATGTGGTATATATACCATGGGGTACTACTCAGCCACATAAAGGAATGAGATAATGTCCTTTGCAGAAACTGGGATAGAACTGGAGACCATTATCCTAAGTAAAATATCTCAGGAATAGAAAAGCAAGCATGTTCTCACTAATAATCAGGAGCTAAACTATGAGCACAAAAAAATGCAAAGGACACTGGAAAACAAGAGTGGGAGGAAGTGAGGGGCCAAAACTTACCTACTGGGTACAATGAACACTATTCTGGTGACACATACATTTAAAGCCCTGACAAAATCTTTTGTATACCCTTAATATTTTGAAATTTAAAAAAAGTAAAGTGACTCATTTCTGGTCCAGGCCTTTTAAGATATGAGTAACTTCTCCACACTCTCTTTTTTCTTCCCTGGCTAAAAGCAGATGGCAGTGAGGTTTAGGAGATGGCAAAGACACAAGGGAAAAAAAGCTTGGGTTCTTGAATCACTGAGTGGAGAACAGCCACACACAGACCAGGAATACCCAGCCTGGCCTAAGATGTGAGCAAGAAATAAGCCTTGATTTTGTTTAAGGTACATATCAATATTTTCAGCATTTATTTGTTGCCACTGTTAGTATTATCCTACAATACACTCTCTTGCTGGGGTTATTGTAAGGATTACAAATTATGATACGTGAAGTTCTTTAAAAAGTGCCTGACATATAATAAGCACTAAATATATAACTATTATTATTACTTAGAATTCTCTTTAAAAATGCAAATAGCCCAGGAGAGGTTGAATCTTCAGATTCAACTTTAATCTTTGAGATTTAGAAAGTTATACTAGAAAACAATTTCTACACTAGAAAGTTATACTAAGAAACAATCCAAGTTCTGTGTCTTTAGAGAAAAGTACACTAAGTCAACCCCTAAGAGGACGAGTGGTTTGCAGTAAAGTCACTTTATCAGCCATAAGCGATATATTATGAATTAGTTGCTTTCTGCTTCAGCCAGGAAAGAGCAGGCTGTGGTGGGAATGAGACTTGGATGAGGAGAAGGAGTGCAGATTCATCCAAAGATGCTTAATAAAATGTAATAAATAGCTGTGCATGGTGGTTCATGCTTGTAATCCCTGCACTTTGGGAGTCCGAGGCAAGCGGGTTGCTTGAAGCCAGGAGTTCGAGACCAGCCTGGGCAACACAGTGAGACCCCATCTCTAAAAAAAAAAAAAGAAAAGAAAAGAAAAGAAATTAGCCAGGTTTGATGGGTACACTACTCTGAAGGCTGAGATAGGAGGATCACTCGAGCCTGGGAGTTTGAGATTACAGTAAGCTACAATCATGCCACTGTACTACTCTAGCCTGGGCAACAGAATGAGACTCTGTCTCTTAAAAATAAATAAATAAATAATTAAATAAATAAAACATAATAAATACATTTTGGATGTTTCTTGGCATGAAATTCCTTTCCCTGGAACTTACTTACCCCCAGCAAGCCTCTGCTGAAGGGCTGAGCATCGGTGGCCGCTGACGTAATGTATTCCAGTCCCCCAGCAGGGCCGATCTGTACACCTCTCCTAAGCTGAGACCGTCAGCACCTTCTCTTGGAACCAGCGTGGAATTGACTCTCTGAAAGTGTGCGTTAGCTGACGGGAGCCCTGTCATGTGGCATCATGCCTGGGGACAGTTTTGTGACCTTCAAAAAGCCATACGCGGGCCCAGATCACAGGAGAGTAGAGAAATTTTGAATCAGTGAAGGGATCTAGTCATAGAGGTAAGAGTGGGGCAGATATTCAGGAAGAGCAGAGGAGAGAGGCTGTGTAGCTTCGAGCACGACCCCTAGCCCAATAGGTTACCAGTTCCCATCCACAGCTCCCGTGAGGCTGGACTAAATATTTTTATGGTTCTTGTGTCCTTAAAAATAAACCTACTTTCAAAAAATCTGAGCTAGCTGAGTTAGTTGCTGTTCCTTTCAATCAAGGACTTGGTAATGACGACATGGTCAATGACTAAGTCAATTAAAATAAAAGTCTCCTAACCATACTTGCTTACTTACTGCAAAGTAACAGCAACAACAGTACAAAGTCCTCCTCCACCCAAGAAGAAGAGGTTATTAAAGTCCCCAGTACTACTGGAACTAAATCCTCCAGTTTCCACGTCTTAAAGTCTGGATTTGAGGCTCTTCTGAATAGTCTAATTTCCTAGCAATAATCTTAGCAGTGATTTGAATTGATGGGATCACATTTTTTCATATTTCTGCCACACCAGATCAAATAAACCAAATTTTTGGATGTTATCCTACTCAGAATTTTTCTTTTTGGAGGAAGAAGAGTGGCAAGGGAATTTTGTTTCCCTCCAATAGTAATACATATTCGTTGTAAAAACTTTTGATACTATAAATATAAGTAAAAGAAAAATTTTAAAAATCACAGTTTTTCCACCAACAGATAACCATCAGTAATTTTTAGGACAAAATTCCAACAGTGATGAAAACATAATCACATCATTATCTTGACTTGACCTCAAGAAATAATATTGTTTTACTGGTTGCATTTATTCATGTGCTCACAGACATTTTCTTCAAATAGTTCACCGAAGGCCAGACTTGGACTCACTGGGAAATACTTTTGGAATCAGACTTCTTTATTCTTTCTGATAACCCACAAACACATTTACTTCTATTCAGTTCCTTTGTTCTCTAGGAAATAAAGAGAAATCATTATCTAAAATTGAGATATCCCATATGTCATCGAGACAAGGAGGGTTAAACCACGGCCCCAGTTCTTTATATTTTCTCATCTGCTTTTTATCAGCGTTTAATGGAAGCATGTTCTTCACTTCCTGGCTGTCTACTTGCATTTCCTGTTAAGACACCAAATCTATAATGACTTCAATGCCAAAGGGTCTGCTCAGCCACTCTAGAATCATGTTTTGTTTTATCTCTTCCTTATTTCTAGCTTTCATTGGACTCGCCTCTGTTCATTTTCTAAGATGTGATATTTCATTTCCCCCCTTGGGGTTAACATTCATTACCTTGTTCTTCCTATCACTATCCCTTATTGGATTAAAGTGACCATTTCTTGTTTTATTGACAATATTTTAAATGAATTAACCTGATCTCATGTTACTTGCTCGTCACACCAGTGATTTATTGTTTTAGAGAAATTCTACTCGCTTAATAGCCAAAGTAGAAATGCAGCTAGAATTTTAGATGTGCTTTTCTTTCTTTCTCACACATAAGAGTTTTACTATTAGCCTATTTACCTCTGTTTTCCGCTAATAAAGGGGATGTAGTTAAAATATGAAATTTCCTAAAATCTGTTAACTCTCCCCTGTGGTTTTCTGTTTTCTGAGTTGTTTTCTCTTTTAATTTCAAACTTTTTTGGAGGGGCCATTTTCAGGGGAATGACATTCTCTTCGTTGGCTGCCCGAGGCTTATGTTTCCATTCTGCTGAATCATCATCATTTGTCTTTTCTTTAACCGGTGAAGATTCATATTTTTACTTCTTTGGGAAGATTTTGCTAAAGTTTTCTTAGGAGGGTAGAGAATTATCTATTCCATCTGATCACACTTGACTTCCAAGCGCGGTAGCTGAAGTTCAGAGCTCCTATAACCCACAGCAGCTGGGACAAGTAGAATACAGGAGAATCCTCTGATTCTCGTTCAGTTAACAAATATTTAATGAATTTCTGCTATGTATTGGAAACTGTTCACCTTGAATAGGATGGACACCATCCCTGCTTTCTTTGGTCTAGTGGGGCAGGTGAACAGATACGATGTGTTGTGATACGTTTTGTTATCATGTGATTGGGGTAAGCACAATGTGAGAGGCACACTGACCAGGTGTGAATGACAGAAAAAAAGTGCCTGAAGACCTAGAAGAGGTAGGCAGAGAGGAGATATTCTAGAAAGAGAGAAGAGCTGAAAGAAAATCAAGGAGGCACAGAAGGAGTGTTTGGAGAATGCCAAGGACCGTATGTAACTGGTGGTGTGTGTAAGTGGGGTGGTAGGCGGTGTTGGGGGAACAGAGGAGGGTGCAACCAGGTTGTGAATGGTTTGTGTGCCACGCTGAAGAGTTTGTACTTTACCCTGGAGAGACAGAGAAAACACTGCGGTATTTGTAGCAGACGTGTAATGGTCAGATTTGGGATTTCTAAGGAATGCTCTAGCGGTGGAGCATGTCACGTGGTTCGGGAGGTCCTTATCACAGGTGTATTGGGGTGTTTTTTCTATGGACCAAGGTTTGCATCAGTGAAGGCCTAGGGTCAAGACCTCCTCTCAACACTGGCCACTTACCTCTTTTTTTCTCCTTTCCTTCTTTTTCTCCCTTTCACTCCCCTCTCCTTCTTCTTATATCCCCTCTGCTTCCTGCTTCTCTGAAACATTCTCTTTGGAAGCTCTTAAATATCAAATAGGCAGGTTAAAAAAAAAGTCAATGAAAACGTTCCCATTTAGTTGTGGATGTCTGTCTTTTTGTCTATAGTAAATGCTGAATGACTTACTGGCAGAATTTACTTTCATGGGTGCTCAAAGCCCTTATTTTCCCTTTGTCTACCTGTAAATCTCCCTCACTGTCCATTTTCACCTTCAGCATAGGAAAGGAGAAAATAGAAATTCAAGTGAATTGATTGTACTATTGACGTGTGGTTTTGTAGAATGTTTATTAGTAGAATATGAAAGCTACAAGTGATCTTAATGTTTTTTATAATGTCTTTTAAACTGTAGATGGTGACCCATGTGTAGGTCATGAGATTGAGCTAATAAGTCATGATCTACATTAAAAAAAAAAAAACCCAACAGGACGCAGTCTAATAGAATAGAAAATATCAGAGTGCACTGAATTTACAAAGGGTCAGTATTATCTTATGAAACTTTTATTTCATTTATAGGCATATATGTTTATGCATGCAGATAATACAAAATAAATGTCTTACTGTGTGTATGGTAATCAAAAAAATTAAATGAAAAAATCAAAAACAATAAAAAAAGTTTGAAGGACACTGTCCAAGATCAACCTTTTTCCACAATGAAGATGGAAGGAGTTGAGAACCAGAGAAATTGACTTGTCCACGTTCAGGAATTAGTGGCATATGCAAGAATTTGAACTCAGATACCCTAATAGTCTAATGTTCTCTGAACAAAAGTTGATTAAATGCCTCAAATGAGGACTAGAGATTGTGGATTTCATTTACTTAATTTATCCTTAAACTTACACTGTGAAAGATAATTAAATGTTCAGCACACTTTGCTATTTTAGCAGTTATGAAAAAACATACCATGTTTCTATTTTTGCTTTGCATCATAGCTGAGCATTGGACTTTGATAGGTTGGCAGTTGATGCTTTTATTTTAAAATTCTTTTTTGTGGGCAACTTTGCTATATACAATTGGCCATCCATATCCAAGGGTTCTGCATCCATGAATTTAACCAACTGGAAAATATTCAGAAAAAAAAAATTTCACAAAATTCCAAAAAGCAAAACTTGAATTTGCTGCATGCTGAGCACTACGCAGAGGTAGTGATGTATAGGCTTTGTGATAGGTATCATGACTTAAACAAGTATATGGGAGGATGTGTGTAGGTTTTGTGCAAATACTATGTCATTTTACATGCTGAGCATCCATGGATTTTAGTAGCCCAGGGGGGTCTTGGCACCAATCACGAATACTGAGGAACAACTTATTCATGTTTATGTTTATGAAATAAAGAACATCTAGCTTTTTGCTTCTAAGTTAAATGGTTGAATAGTTATTTAGACCCTTCTTTTATAATCCTTAACCATCTTGACAAAATACGCATTCCAGGGCGTTTACAGGATTTTCACCCGAAATCAGGGAACTGTTCAATGGACCCTTGATGCCCCTCTAGTCTTGTGATTCTATTGCATTTACCTTTGTAATCGGTTTGGATTTTCTCTTCTTTTTTCCCAAGAAATTAAACTTTTCTTTTTTTCTTCACACAGCATTTCATGACTTAGTTTCAGGAAGGCATTGCAGTACAACAAAGAACGCTGGCACGGGAAAGCAGAGACATGAACCCCGGGCCTCCATGTCACCTGATTGATTTTGTTTGAATTTAGCAGGTCCCATATCGTCTTTGAGCTTGATGTCTTCATCTGAAAACTGAGGAAGTGAGTCTCGATTATCTAGATGCTGCTACAATCAGTGTTTCCTAACCAAGTAAAGGTTATGAGCTTTATGACCGAAACTATTGCCTAGAAAATTGTGCATGCATATATAGAGACATGTTTTTATATAAAATTTTATGGGGGTTTCTGGATTTTTGGAACCCATTTACAAATTCACAGTTTCAAACCCCTGCTTTAAACAACTTCCCGTTTGTCATACAATGTGCTGGATTCTCGACATTTCCTCTTTTGAACTTCCTAAGAAATTTCTACTTTTGTTTCCTTCCTGTTTCCTTTGCTCCTCCTTAAAGACACCCTCCATAGTTCAAGGATTCCAAGAGCTGGGAGGAAATTTGAGGGAGCCAGGTCATCCATCTCTCTCCTTCCAGTCTGTTACCTTCACCTATAGTGCCTCTCATTTGTCCATTCAGTAACTCCATGGTGTTTTTATCTCAAACACTGATATGGACAATGCCACCTTAAAATCTGTTTTGCATATAGGAGCCCTTTATTTACTCATTCTACAAATATTTACCAAGCATCTCCTGGGGTCAGGCACTGTGCTCCATGCTGAGGATATAATGGAGAATGAGACAGACATTGCCCTTTCCTCAAGAGGCTAATATTCTAGTGGAGAGACCAACAACAAGGAAGTTACCAAAGAAATTAATAAGATCACTTCAAGCTACGATCAGTATTGTAAACGAAATACACCGTGCAGTTGAGGAGGAGAATTACAAGGGGAAATCCTCTCTTACAGAGTGGTCAGGAGTGCCTCTCTGAGAAGGTGACACTTAAACTGTGACTAAAAGATAAGGAAGTGCTCGCTATGCAAAAGAGGAAGAAAAAGCATCTCCACAGAAAGACTAACATGTGGTAAGGCCCTGCAGCAGGAAGGGATGGAGGGTAGTTTAGGAACTGAAAGAACAGTGTGGCTGGAGCTTAGTGAGTGAGAGAAAGAATGGTGCAAGTTGGAGTTGGACAGATGGCAGAGGCCAGATTGTGCTGGGGTTGTTGGACGCGGGGCAGGGTTTGGGTCCTACCATGCAAGGCAGTCTATTAGCAATTAAATGGATGGGCTTTGAGGCCAGGCTGCAAGCACTGTGTCCCATCTCTACTACTCACTGTCTGTGTGCATCAGCCACTTGTGCACTACTACCCTCTGGCCTCATATATCTTGAGGGTCTTTGACTACTCAGTCTGTCCCAGCTGCCAGTGTCACAGGCAACGCTGTCTGGGTTCTGATGGAATTCACATAGACCAACCTGGTAACAGCTTGCCTTATACCCAGTCACACCTGTCATCTTTTGTCCAGGTACATTCCTATTGGTGCAAAGACCTGCCTGTGGGCACAAGTTCCAGGGGGCTAAGGCCCCATGGGCTAAACCTCTGACCAAAGAGAGAGAAAGATGCCAGTGAATAAATCCTGCCCCATCTCCACCCAGATGGAGTGTCCTGACGTAGAGATGGTGAGGCAAGATCAAGCACTCAGTGGTACTTGGTACCAGAGGTGGCCTCACCTTGATACTGGTTGTCTCTCCTTGCCTGCCTCACTGCTGCTTGCCTGAGACTGCACCCCCAACAGCGCAGTGGTACAAGGTGTTTACCGCAGGCTCTACTTTCTTGGAAACCCAGGGTAAGACAGACTTCTTGGGCAAATTCCCTCTCAGTGCCTCAGTTTCCTCATCTGATAAATATAAATTATGATAACAGTACCTTCCTCACAGGGTTGAATACTAAATAAATTAATATGCGTAATGCTTGTGGTAGAGTGTCTGTCATGCTGTATGTGCTGCGTGTGTGCTGTTTTTATCATTATAATTTATTCTAAGTCAAATGGGGAGCCATTGAAGGATGTTAAGGAGACTGTCCCAAACATCAAAAAATGTCTGATTGCTATTTTAGTAAGATCTTTCTTGTACCTATATGGAAAATAAATCAGAGAGAGACAAGAATAGAAGCAGAGAGACATTTAGGTGGCTGCTGCAGTAGTAGAGAAGAGATCTTACTAACCTAGAACAGAGAATTAGCAGTGGGAACCAGTAGAAGCAGACAGATCCAAGAAATATTTTGGAAGTAGAACTTACAGAACTTAAGAAATGGATTGGATGGAGAGTAAGCAAAGACGAAGATCACCTAAAAATATGCATTGCTCTTCATGACATGTGGATGATACATTCTAAACCCAGCCACCTCCCCTTAAGATATGAAGTCAATTTCTCCGGATTATAAAACCATGGACTTCATGTTCTCTTCATCTTCGTTGAAATACTTACCTTGCTGTTCATTACATAGTTTATGGCTGCAACCAAAATGGTGCTAAGACCTGTTTTTAATCTGCCACCTTCTCCTGTGGCCCAGTAATAGAATCTTTCAATAGCAACGTACAAGTCTTCTCCTTGTGCCACTTCGGCTTTCTGCCTTCTTCCCCCATTCTGTGACTTATCCATCCCCTCTGACCACCAGCAAACTCACCAGGTGGCTCTATCTCCCACCCTCATGTTTTTGCATCTATGGCCTCAATCTATTCTTGGAATACCATTTTCATTCTAATTGGATAAATTATTTCTCCACCTTTACTCATTAAACCCTAACTGTCTCACTTGCCCCAGTAACAAGGAAGTAGGAAAATGACCCTGGACTTCTCAAACCACTCCCACTCCTTCCTACTCACCCCTGTTTCAGCCAGTGTCAATCGACCCTACCAGTTGTTCAGGCTGAAAAACTTGGAGTATATCTATATACCTCCCTTTCTCTTACACCCCACATCCAATCTGTCAGCAAATCCTGTTGGTTTTACCTTCACGGCATGTCCTGAGTCCAGCCACTCCTCACCAACGTGGCTGCCATCCTGGTCCAGGTCCCCACCTCTCCCTGCTAGATCATTTCAGCAGCCTTTCAGTGGTCTCTCTGCTCTGTGTTTGTTCCCTGGGTTACCCTGGAGAACACTGAGATCATGTTACTCTTCTGCTCAACATGTCCCCATTTCGCCCAGAATCAGATCCAGTCTTTCACAGCTCTCCCCCAACATCTGGCCCAGTTACCTCTGATCTTATTTCTCGTTAGCCTTTACCAGCCACCCCACCCCATTCATTCCACTGTGCCCCCCTGATGCCCTTGTGGTCTCCCAACTCAGGACCACCAACTTGGTCCTTCTGGTGGGTGTGTGACTCCCTGAGTTCTCCCCGTGGATGGCTCCTTTGCTTCCTCCAGGCTCAGCTGCCTTCGTCTCAGCAAGGTCTTCCTGACCATCCTCCACCCCCCAACCACGGCACTCTCTGTTTCCCTTCCCTGGCTACTTTTCTCCAGCACACATTCATATTATGTACATTACTCCCAGATACAAGGTGAGTGGCTCCCATCCTCTGCCCAGACTTGGTTCTCCGTTCTTAACCAGCTGAAGTTCTTGAGGGTGGGGGTCGGGGAATGGAGGAGGGGAGGATTTTTGAAGTGACTCCTTCCTGATAATTTGGGATTTTCTCAGTTCAGTGTCTATCAATTGGGTATACAGTTTGTTTTGCAAGTGCTTTTTGTGACATCAGCAACTGAAAAATATCATTCTCCATGGACTTCACAATGATGTAACCCCAAATTTTACTTTCACAGTATATGGTCAATATCAATAAACATTTGAATTAGTGTTGAGTTAGTGGATGGCTCATCCTGTCTATATGTATACTGTACAGGATGCTCCTGCTCTCAAAATCTAATAACATAAACTATTTGCTTAAGGATGTGTTAACATATTGTTTGTTAATAAGTCCATAACCCAAAGTTCATAATACCTTACATTTACCTAACACTTTGAAGACTGTAGAAGATTTTCATAATACATTATCTCATTTAATCCTTACAACAACTTTATATGCCAATTTTTCACAGGAAGCCAAATTTGAGAGAAATAGAGTATTTTGTACAAAGTCACATGAAACTGAATCAGAGAAGTGGAGTGATTTGCTCAAAATCCACACAAGGGAGCCCAGATTAAAACTCAGATTGTTCTGACCACACATCCGATGCAATTTCCACTCCAATATCCCTACTCTTTGCTTCTGTATTGGATCAGTCGGCTACATATTCTTTGACTCTGCACCAATAACATCTGTCTACTGCCTGTGGCCAACAGGTTCAGGAGTCATAATCCAGTTGATCAGGTTTGTTCCAGTTCTTATTAACTGTGCTTACCCAGCAAAACTGGGGCTGGATGAGTGGCTTTACCTGGTTGAAAAAACAAGATTAAGTAGTTTAAAAATGCACGTTCTCAATGCAGCTCATCTGTAAAAATTTTGATATAGACCCAGGCTATAAATATCTAGAACCAAAGACTGTTTTCAAACTCAGTTTATACAGAATTGCATTTAAATAGGGACTTAAGGGACTTTGACTAAGTTTTAGCCAAACCATTTAAACAAGTCATTCCATAGCCTTAAAATTACGATGGCTCTCTCAAAGGAATAGTTTTTTTTTTAAATTGATTCTCAGTTCTAAGAATGCATGCCCTATTTTTTAAGCATGGTTGAAATTCTTAAATAAATAGTTATTGAGTACCTGGTACATGAAGGGCACAAGACTATTTCTTTACTTGTTTTCATTCATAAGCAGAGATTTAGCTTTCTTGGGTTTCTTTGTAAACTTTCATTGCTCTCAGTCATTTGTTTTCATTCTTCTTCTCTGCCATCTTCTGTAGCTCACTCCCACTCTCAGAAAAGTCACCATTATTAGGGATCTGCTCTGTGTTTTCTCCCCTTGTGGCTTCCTCACTTTAACCATTGACTACTTAAGAGTTCAAAATGCATTTCTTTGTACTATCACAGACTGTGAATATTCAAAAGCTGGTGACTAAGGGAAGAAAGAGGAGCTCCATTCATGATTTGGATCACAGAAAGGGAGAAGATGTTATCCGATGCCCTGTTTTAATGTCATACAAATAACATGACTCACACTGGTACAGGTGTAGTCTGCATACATCAGAGAGGAGGTGAACTGCTGACATGGCAAAGGGGTTGCAAAAAGTTGACTTTGGTTTGGCAGCTATAGCGACACTTGAGCCATAGCTTGCATTTTGATGGTCCCAGAAAGAAAGACAGGAAAGAAGGAATGAAGGAAGAAAGGAGGGGAAGGAAGACAGAAAAGAAGGTAGAAAGAGAGGGAGACAGGAAGATGTTTTTTTCTTAATGGGATAGACTTAGGCATTTAGTTACCTTACAGAATTTGTTTTAAACAGGACTTTTCTTACAGAGAAAATCCATGAAAATGGTAGAATAGAAAATAGTGCAGATTTTCATAATAAATGTCTCAGAGATTCCGTAGGAAGCAATAATTCCAGCATTGGATTAAAATTTGAGGTGATTTGGGGAGAAACAAACCCTCTCCCCAAATCTACATGTCAGATCCACATCAATTTAATAGGTGTTTGGTGAAAACTTACTAGGTAATGTGTGGTACCAATGGTTAACACAGAAGAGTTCATGTCCTCAAGGAACTTTAGGGCCTAAAAGGAAAATAAGATGTTTAAAAATAACTATAGCATAAAGCAAAGTGCTTCGGTAGAAGCATCAGTACCGCAGAAGCAAAGAAAATGTAGTTTGCTGCTGTTTGAGAGATTTTAGGGTTTATGAAGAAGGTGACATTTTAAAAATAGGTGAGATTTATATCTCTGACAGATGGGGAGAAAATTGCAAGCATGGAGTCAGGAAAGTTCAGGAAATATTTAGTGAGAGGTGAGTGGTCGTGTTTGGCTGAAGGATATATTGGGGGAGATGAAACCGAAACACAAAAGGCAGTTTGAGGAGTTTTGTTTTTATTCTGTGAGTCCTAGGGAGCCACTGAAGGTTACTGAAGAGAAGGCTGACACATTTAGCCTGAGCTTTAGAAGTTTTTTGACAGCAGTTGGAGGATGTTTAGAGGATGCAGGAGGAGAGTTGAAGAACACAGCAGGGCAGCCACTACTGTACTGCAGGGCCTGGGCTAGGTGAAACAGATGGGATACATATGAAGGATGTTTACCAGGTAGAATCCACTGGACTTGGCAACTGATTAAATCTTTTCCTATCTGTCCAGGGGAAGGGGAAGCATGTGATGAAAAGCAAAAGCTTAAGTTAGGACTTTGTAAATGACGGAAACCCAACTTGATTCATCTAAAAAGAGAAAAAGGAAAATGTATTTGCAAAGTGAGATGACTAACCTGAATTTGGGAAGGGAAAAGATAAACCAGATAAAGATCATTGAATCAGCACATCCGATGTCATTCTTCCTCCTATCCTCTTTTCGAATGTGGCCTTTCTACTTTTCTGCTACAGAAAGACCCTCTTCATGCTTGAGGGTCATGTCATAGTTGGTTAACGAGTCATGTTCTTCTAACTGAGACTCAAGAAGAATGGAAGGTTTTGGCCAGGCAAGGTGGCTCATGCCTGTAATCCTAGCACTCTGGGAGGCCGAGGGGGGGGATTGCTCGAGGTCAGGAGTTTGAGACCAGCCTGAGGCAAGAGCGAGACCTCGTCTCTACTATAAATAGAAAGAAATTAATTGGCCAACTAATATACATAGAAAAAATTAGCTGGGCATGGTGGCCCATGCCTGTAGTCCCAGCTACTCGTGAGGCTGAGGCAGGAGGATTGCTTGAGCTCAGGAGTTTGAGGTTGCTGTGAGCTAGGCTGACACCATGGCACTCACTCTAGCCTGGGCAACAAAGCGAGACTCTGTCTCAAAAAAAAAAAAAAAAAAAAAAAAAGAATAGAAGGTTTCCAGAGATAAATACTGATTGATGGGCTGGAGCCAAGCCTTGGACCAGTCACTGGACCTGGCAATGCGGTACTGTTTTGGGCAGACCCCAAGAAAATCATGGTTGGGAGTAAGGGAAGGTATTATAGGCATGGCCACTGCTGTACTCCTTGTGAGTGGAGGAGCCATCTCAGCCAACCCCAACGGGGACAGTAAAGAGGACAGAGGAATTTAAATTATGACTGGGGTTCTGGGCTATCGTGTTTGGGAAGATGATGATATCTTTAACAGACAGAGAAATGGGTTTAGGTAAAGTGCTGAGTTTTATTTTAGACATCTTATTTTTAAGGTGGTATCAGGTTATCCACATGGGATTATATGGGAAGCCCTTATAAATTGGGGTCTTTAGCTCTTATTAGAGGTTGGTTTTAGAATCGTAGATTTGGGAGTCATTAGCATATTGGTTATGATGATGCTAAGCGGGTAAGATTGATTAGGGAGAAAGTATTCAAAGAGAAGACAGTGGAGAGCAGAATCTAGGAAATCTACATCATTTGAATGGTGGTTCTAAAAAGGTCTAAGTGACACCTGTCTACACCCTTGGCCAACCAGATTTGGGACTCACAATCCAGTTGATCAGGTTTGCTCCAGTTCCTATCAACTGTGCTAACCCAGTGAAACTAGGGCCAGCTGAATGGCTCTACCTGATTGAGAAACCGGGATTAGATAGTTTAAAAGTGCATGTTCTCAATGCAGCTCATCTGCAAAAATTTTGATATAGATTCAGGCTCCAAGTAGGTTGAGAAGGAGCTATCAAATAACAACATCAAAGGGCGGGAAATGGGTAAGCCAGTGTAAAAAGCCACCCCGAGTTCTGCCATTCCCTTCTTCTTTATCAAGTCAATGTGTTATCCCTTGAGTACCTGTTATGATCGTTAACAGAGTACCAAGGGAGATAAGAAAGAAACAAGACACAGACCTTTTCCTGAAGTGAAGAAAACTTGCAAACTCTCAAGAAGTGAGTATGGCCATGGTGGGCTATGCGAGACTGTGCTGGGGTAGGGACCAAAATGTCTTTGGCCAGTTGGTGTGCTAATAGCATCTTGAGCATTCGCCTCCTTTGGCACACGTGCCGGAAGTTGCAATAAGGGGATATGGGGAAGAACCGAATGTGGGAGCCTATGGAAGCATTTGCTTGTTAGTTTGTTTTGCTAGAAAATTATGTGTGGGACATAGTTCCTAAGGAATAAATAGTTCCACACTCTCAGAGGGTGATTCCCCTTCCTTCTTGAAACAATGCTAGGCTTAAAAGGATCAGATAATAATTGTCATTATTTTAAAGAAAGTAATCTCCTTGTCAGTTTGGGCAATATGTTTTTTTGCTGTTGTTTATATTTCCTTTTTTTTTCCCCAAGGTGAATTTCTTTAATAACCGATGACTGGTAAAAGGTGTTATCGGTGGAGCACTGAGTGAGAAGGCAGGAAACCAGGATTTTAGTTACGATGGCCACTCTCTCCCCTCCCTGCCTCTGTCCCCATGGCACATACAAGCCTGCATGCTCCACCTTTGCAACCTTCAATAAGTCACTTCTTCCCTCTGTTTTAGTTGCTTCAACTAATAAAATGGCAATGGTAGTACTTCATTGGCCCAAGGACAGGGACTATATGGACAATTTCTTGAGTTTCCTTGCTGCAAAAAATAGAATTCTATGATTATGATCATTTGTCTACGTTGCATGTGTACAAGGGATGCAAAGCCCAAAGGATTGGTTCCTGCTCTCAAAGAGCCCACAGTCTGGTTGGGAGGAGGGGTGCGGGCAGGCAGGAAACACAATTCAACACAAACTTGCTGCAGACAAGGTATAATAAATGACATCTGCACAGGGCATGTAAGGACTGGGTACCCATGACAGTTTGGGGGGCGGGGGTAGGGGACTTTCTCAGGGAAGATGACACTTGAGCTGGGCCTGAAGGGAGTTTCCATGGGAACGAAGAGAACGGAGGTCCCACCCAGGCAGGGAGCAGAGGGCATGTTTTACAAAGGGGACGTGTTTTGAGGAAGAACTGAAAGTCCATATTGCTGGGGTATAAAGAACAAAGTGCGGAGTGGTGAAAATTGGGGGCTGGCCACGGGGTGGGGCATTACTCAACCCAAGTGATGGAGCACGTGCCGGTGGCCGGGTGTGCCAGACACAGGGCTGACTGGGAACGACGTGATCCTGGAGAAGGCTTTGCATGAGAGGTAGAGAGAGCAGGGATAAAGGTGTCACTGGAACCCAGGAGAGACATACTAAAGGTCTGTAAAAGGCAGTGGCTGTGGGGTAGGGAGGTGAGGGGAAACATAAAAGAGATATTTAGGAGACAGCATCAAGCCTTAGTTTGCTGAAGGAGGCATGGAAAGAAGGAAGGAATCAAGGATCACTTTCACCTCTCTGGCTGGGGAAACCAGGTGGATGTGGAAGGCTTCTCTGAGACAGGATGTGCAGGGACAGAGGCAGTTGTGGAGAAACATGAGGTTGTGGCATTCATGCCATTTATCTTGTTCTTATTTCATGGATGCAATGCTGCTCTGAATATTTCTGAAGGTGCTGAAGAGCTTTTGCTGGTTGTGTGCTTGTTTCTTTCTTTTTTTTTTTTTTGAGACAGAGTCTCACTTTATTGCCCAGGCTAGAGTGAGTGCCATGGCATCAGCCTAGCTCACAGCAACCTCAAACTCATGGGCTCAAGCAGTCCTGCTGCCTCAGCCTCCCAAGTAGCTGGGACTACAGGCATGTGCCACCATGCCCGGCTAATTTTTTCTATATATATTAGTTGGCCAATTAATTTCTTTCTATTTATAGTAGAGATGGGGTCTCGCTCTTGCTCAGGCTGGTCTTGAACTCCTGAGCTCAAATGATCCGCCCACCTCGGCCTCCCAGAGAGCTAGGATTACAGGCTTGAGCCACCGCGCCCGGCCTGTGTGCTTGTTTCTAATTCTTGCCTTCTGCAGGACTTGCAGTCTCCAATTGAGGCCGTTTCTGAGTTTACTCTAGGCTGATTGGCTCCCGTTTTGGCTGTAGTTCCACTCCTCAGGGGCACTGGGCTGCAGCTTCCTCAGGTCTGATCACCAGGCATCCCTCTGCACCCGTCTTCCCACTTCCAGAACTGTGTTGGAATCTCCACTCCTCTAGGAGCTTTTCTCCCATTCTTTTTGTTGGGTTGAGTTGGTTGGGGGCATTTCTACCTTTAGTGTGATTTTAATGTGTTTTTTGAAAAAAAAGATACATAGATATGCTCAATCTGCCATCTTTAACCAGAGCTCCTGAGTTTGACCTTTGATATGATATGTTTAAGGTAGCTATCTGGTATGTCCAGGTACAGGTGGACATAGGCAATTGGTTATATGTGTGGATTTGGAATTCAAAAGGCAATCCAAATCACATCTAAAGATCTGGAGCTCCTGGCATAGAAATTACGGGTGGCATGAGATTGCTTAGGGAGAGAGTGCAGAATGATTAGAAAATAGGAATTAGGCTGGATGCAGTAGGACCATCAGCATTTCAGACAATGGGTTTTAGGATTCAGCGTTCCTCCAGAGTTAGAGACTAATGATAACTTAGAACTTTTTCGTCTACTGATAAAAGGAACTCATACGGGCTCTTTGAGTTCAGGAAAGTTGCATTTAATACATTGTAAAGGTGTAAAAGCAGTAGCAGGGTGGTTAGGTGTGATGAAGTTGAACAGGGTGAGGACAGGAGTCCTTGAGACGAGAGAGACAATCAAGGGTGTCACCACCTCCAGAGGATGCTAATGTTTTTGGTCCTGGGCCCATTCGTATGAATTTGCTGACAGATCTGCTTGTTGATTATTTTCTTCTGCTGAGAAGGTGGCTCTGATTCAAGTACCATTGTGCACTGAGATATGCCCTGATAGTCTCTACACAGTCAGTAAATATTTATTGAGGCCTTAAAATATGCAAGATACTGGATGAGGTGCTGGGAATATGAAAATATGCAAGAGAACATTCCTGCCTTCAAAGAACCCTTATGTATGCGTAATTGTCCCTCATGCTGCAACTGTCATTATCTTACTAGCAAAAGTCTTGCCATTAGCTTTTAGGGAAAGCTTTGCCACACCTCATTCTAATAGGTGGATTTGGAAGGTCTTATTTTGGTTCCCAGTGTGGATATTTCCTGTACTTGGTTAAACAAAGGGTGAGGATTTTTTTGTTCTATCTCAAGAGTGATAGAAAGTCATCACCATAACCCAATATAGCACAGTGCCTGGTACATAGTGACTAATACATTGTGTATTGGTTTATGCAGTCTTTATTTTTATTTTTGTAACCTCAAATTATTATTAAGCAAGTATTCTAAAAGAGCACAAGCCACTGTACGATCATGTATTTTGGAGAGCGCCAATGAAAGAATAGTTTTTTAAAGAGTAAAACTTAAAATAAGCAGTTTGCAACTAATCAAAGAATAGTTATTTATTCACGAATGCCTTCCTAAAAAACACCAACATATGAACTCAGATGATTTCTTTTTAATTCTGGAATTTTAGCTGTTGTGTTTCTAATCTCAGGTTTTTTTTTTTTTTAAACCTCATGCTTATTAAAAGTCTCCAAAAGAGACAGGAAAAGTAGATGTGTGTTGGCAAAAGGGTGAATAGAGAAGATGAATCTAGTATGATGCTTTATTATTATTATTAAAGCTAATTAAAATAACAATAGTAGTGATGGAATAAGAAGAGGAGAATATGATCATTTCAAATGATGACTTTTTTCTAATTTAGGTGAGTTGTTAAAATTCCTTTATTCATTCATCCATCCATTCAGTCAACAAATATTCCCAGCATGTGCCAGCAGTGTGCTAGGTGCTGGGAATACAGATTCCTTCTTATGAGATATTCACTAATAGCTAAATGAAATTCCACCAAAAAAGCTACAGCGTGAAGTACTATACACAAGATGAACTTAGTGCTGCTGTGCAGCCACGTGTCCCTCCAGTTATCTGGTGCCGCCACCTGCTGGGTGTTTTCTTTAAACAGAGTTTCACTACAGGCATGGACGGAGAACTCAGAATTTCTCAGGAAAAGCAGAGGAAGGTGGAGAAGGCACTTCCTTCCTTACAGGCTGGACCGTGAAGTCTTCTCAATGAGAACACTTTCTCTTGTCGTCTTTGCCCACCCCCATGGTGGCACCAACCCTAACTTCTCCAGAATTACAAGTTTCTTTCTTGCCGGGTCACCCAATACACCCAATATGCCCAGGGCACTTGCCTCACTGCTCTCCCTCCCACAGTTTTGCTACTGAGCTTCTGTTTAAAGACAGTTTGGGCCTGCTTCCCATTCCTGTGTGAATTAGAGTTTCTTGCCAGGACATGGGAGGTGTGTGCCTGCGTTGCTTAACATGGACCAGCAGAAGACCAGAGCCCTTGCAGCAAACACTTCCACCCAATTTTGAACTTGCTCTCACTTCTGTATGAGGGGGCCGTGTTGTGGGTGGAGGGAGTTCAGTACTTCCTCATGGGTAATCTGGGTTCAGGTCCTCTGGGCTGCTTCAAAATGCTGTACAAAAGCTGGGACACAGGAACTTAAGCATTGATAGGTCATGTGCTTTGCATCCCTCAGTTCTTGAAGTGAGTTGAATGGTTCTGGGATGGTTTAATCACTAAAAAGGGTCTCATCGTACCGAATCCACCACTGATTCAGTGCATGCCTCATTTGCCCTGCTGCAAGGCAAGGTCTTCCCATGAATTGCTAATGTTTTGTTCAGAAAAGATGAACCGCATTTACACTACTTGGTTGGACACAAAGTCATGGAGACCACCATCTCCCATCACTTGCCATCACATCAGAAATTATTCTGGATTCAAGCAGACAAGAAAACTGTTGGCATATTGAATTTACTTTAAAAACATGTAATGCTTACTTTTATGCTTTTTACCCTTAAATCGTGTAGTGGAAAATATACTAAAGTTTGCACACATATTTATTTATATCTAGTGGACCCCAACCCCCAAAAGCTCCTTTTCAGAAATCCCAACTTAACTTTCCTGATTTTGAAACTTCAAGAGCATATCTTGAGCTCAGGATGTGAACTGAACCATGAGAAAGAAGGGAGGAATGGCTTAGTATTGAACAAATTTATTGCTGAATTTCTTCTCTGACACTCTATCTCTTGATACTTTTCCTTTCTCCTTTTTGCTTGAAAAACCATTCGGTCAACTCCTTCAGCTCTCTCCCCGTTCTGATCTTTTTCAGGCTCTAGTTGATTTTGTCCTTTCCTCTCTCTCCTTGCTAGAATGACTAGTAGTTGTGAACCGTCTTCCACACTTCCTGCATTGTTCCTGTGCACAGCTAAGTCTGGCCAGCTTTGTCCCTGTCTTTTGTCCCATTTCTTAGGGCGAAGGGATTTTCAAGAAAAAGTTTGTGTGGAACTTGGTATGGACTCCAGATACCCGTGCATAGACTAATAGACTTTTGCTGCTCATGATGATGTTATGATGTCTAATGCGTCTCAGGACAAAAGAAGATACTGAGTGCAGGGAATGGGGGAGCTTGGAAGTGGGGTCAATAAGGAATTAGGGCAAAGGCAAGATGTGGATGTGTGGACATATGTAGTGTGGGAACTAGAGAGAGACGTGTGGCATGGGGCAGGGGCTGGGGGTGGAGATGGGAGAGAATGGAGGAATGGAGAAAATTGCAGGTTCAGGGTATTTTTGGTGAAAGGAGGATCACTTCCCAAAACTGAAAGTGGTCTTTGACAATTAGGACTCAAAAAAGTTCAAGATCAAATCTTAACTCTTGAATATATTTCACAATTGGGTGGTTTAAGAACCCTCTTTTTTTCTCTCATTTTACTGTTTTTCATCACTTTCATCAGACCTACACAGTTAAGGGATGACAGGCAAGAGAGAAGTAAAAGTCTAATTTTTCAAAATGACATTTATTTTTTCATAGAATCTTTTGAGAGGGCCATTTGAATATTATTGCTAAACTAAAGGGTTTTTCTTCTTCTCCTATCCATTTTTTTCTTTTCACATTTTTATTTTATTGCTTAAAAATATTACCAGATTAGAACATGTTCTTTATTTCAAGCCAAATAGTCTTGGAATATAAACACCAAACTAGCCATCTTTCTACCTCTTTCTAACACCACACTTTAAAGAATGAATGTTAACAGTTGATGTATCTTTTTACATTTTATACTAACATATTTAAGGACCCCTCCCTTTTGTTCTGTAAAAATGAGAACATATACACAACACCACAACTTGTTTTTTCATTTAATAATATATACATGAACATATTAAAAGCTACATGATATTTCGGGATATGGATGCCCAGCTCTTTATTCATCCCATTCTCTACTCCTAGACAATTGTTTCCAGTGTTTTGACCCTACAAATATTGTTAAAATAAAAATCCTTGTACATATCTCTTTGCATACTGGTTCTTTTACCTTTAAAGGATTGCTGGTTCAAAAGGTTTCGCATTTTTAACTTTAGTAAATACTGCCAGGTGACTTTCCCAAAAGATTTAGGGGGATAGCTTTTTTGTTATCACAAGATTGCATATGTAAAAAATGGAACAATTTTCTCATAACTGAATCTAGCTTAGCCCATAGCTATTTTCACTTGTTTTCTGAGAACTTCATTCACTCTCAGTTTAAAACTTAGTCTTTTATGACTAACTACTCAATAATTAAAATTAACCCTCCAATTCTACTGCTCCCGTTCTTTCATTGCTGGATGGTCGCCGAGTTTGAGTGCTGGGGATGGTTGTGGCATCAGGCGTGGGTGTGTGTGAGCTTGGGCCATAGATGTCCCTGTCTTCGCTGATCTTTGTGACCCATTCCTTCAGGCCTTGAGCATTGCTTTCTGTTCCCGCTGAACCCTGCCACGGTCCTGCAGTTATCAGGTCTAAATTCTGCGTCTTCCTTGTCCTGAGCACAGTGACGCACCTGGTGCACTCAGCCTGTGCCATTCCCATCTGGAGCCTCTCCCTGCACCACGCTGAGGCCTACGGGGCTCTGAAGACTCCTCAGGCCCTTCTGCCCCAGCCCTCATCATCACTGTTCTACTGCTCAGGCTGACTCAGGGCTCCTGCACGGGGGTTCCAGTTGCTCAGGTTGTTTGGGCAGGTGGGCAATGGTTTCTTTTGCTCTGGAATGCCTCAAATGTACCTGAGTGTATTCTGCCTCTCTGCAGAGAGCTGGCCTTGGTGGGGTGAGTGACAGCCCTGGGCCCCACCAGCTATGGAGCCCTTAGCTCATCCCTCATAATCCTAATTTTCCTGCCCACTGGTCAGGCTGTTATGTCCTTCTGAGCAGGGCATGGTTCTTAGGACATGACACACTTCTCTCGTGGTTTTGGTGTGTGTACACATGAAGTGCGTGGCCCTCCAGGTGATGACTTTGGATATGTAAAGCCAAACTTGGCAGATTTAAGAAACATGTTTCTCTTTCAAGTGTCTTGCTCTTGTCATTGAAAACAATGGCTTTGAGACCTTTTTCTCTGCTATGGACTTTACAGAGTTATTTTCAAGAGCTTCAGGTGGGCCGGGCTCGGTGGCTCACGCCTGTAAACCTAGCACTCCGGGAGGCTGAGGCAGGCGGATCACTCGAGGTCAGGAGTTTGAAACCAGCCTGAGGCAAGAGCGAGACCCCATCTCTACTATAAATAGAAAGAAATTAATTGGCCAACTAATATACATAGAAAAAATTAGCTGGGCATGGTGGCACATGCCTGTAGTCCCAGATATTCGGGAGGCTGAGGCAGTAGGATTGCTTGAGCCCATGAGTTTGAGGTTGCTGTGAGCTAGGCTGACGCCACAGCACTCACTCTAGCCTGGGCAATAAAGTGAAAACTCTGTCTCAAAAAAAAAAAAAAAAAAAAAAAGAGCTTCAGGTGAAGGATTTAATTGTTCTCTCTGTATCATCTCTGTATGTATATTTCTAAAACTCTGATGCTCCTTAAATGGTGGGGGAATAAAGATAATTAAGAGGAATTAAGAAAAACCCACATAGAGAGAATATCAAAATATTAATTAACCCACTATAAGAACAACTATATTCATTGCACAACTAATTATTCGAGTTGATGAAGAAATTTTATTCACAAGAATTTCATCTGGAGGAAGGAATTTGATTGGAAGAAACCTTTAAATCACGTTGGGGTGAAAACTGAAACACTAGAAGCATGTTATAACAAGAGTTGTTCTTCAAACAACTACACCAAAGACAAGGGGAGGATTTGTTTGTACCAGCGAAGGAGGAGGAGGAGGAAAGTTAATGAGTAGAGGAGATTGAGGGAGAGAGAAGGCAGGAAAGATGGCAGAATGTTGTGCCCTGGAAAATACAACCAGATTCTGTGACAAAGAAAAGTAAATGTCACTGTGGAATAAAGGTAGTGTTTGGGGTTTAGCAGGCAGCCCAGGAAGTTAGGAGAATCTAGGAGAAAATAGAGCCAAGCAACATGACATTAATTTGGACGTAATTATATTCCAGGCCCTAGTCTAAGAGCTTAATTTATATTAGCTTATTCGATCTTCACAACAACACTGAGAGGTAAGCACTATTATTATTATCTTCATTTTAAAATGTGTAGGCTGAGGCACAAGGAAGTTAAGTGACTTAACCGAGTGTTGGGGGAAACCTTCGATCTCATAGAGAAGAGCAAAGAGTAACAAGACGGCAAAGGAGCTGACAAAGCCAGCAGCCAGGTTGGCTGGCCACCACTCCCTCGGTGCAGAAGTAGACAGAGACACTCAACAGATCAGAACAAGATGACTTATTACTCACAGCACAGCACACAGTGGGTACACCAGCGTGATCATTCTGGTTCCTGCTCTTTAGTCCTGTGGGGTGGCAATGGGCCCCCATAGCAGCTGCTTGGACAGTGAGTTGTGCCAGGTGTGAGGAACCTGCTGTCAAAGACTCAGCAGCTTTTATAGCAAGCAGCAAACAGGCTAGTCCCTCTCCTCAAGGACTAGGGTCACCATGATGTGGGTGCCTTGGCCGACTTAATTGCTACATGACTAGCTACAGAAACCAATTCTCAGACATTCTTAGAGATCCTCTGCTTTTTCTTATAAGGCAACTTCCATACAGACAACAAACGGGCATATACTTTAAATACCACCTTCCTGCTCTTTGTATGTACTTTATCTCATACTCTTCTGTGATACATTGGCAAAAACACAGCATGTAAAGATATAATATTTTCTAAGCTGTGTAGTTTATAAGGCCCTTCTATATAGGTTAAAGCATTTAGGTTTCCTTTATAGCATTGATTTTCATTTGGGGATAAATTTGCCGTCCACTCACTGGGGATATTTGGCAATGTGTGGAGACGGTTTTGGTTGTCACAACTGGAGGTGTGTGTGGGGGGTACTACTGACATCTAACAGGTGTAGGCTAGAGATGTTATGATGCACAGGACAGTTCTTCATAATGAAGAATTTTCCAGCCCCAAAACGTCAATAGTGTTGATGTTGAGAAACCATGCTTCGTAGCTTCCTCATATTATTCAGGGAAAACTTAATTAAAACTGTCCAAGAATGGATGAGAATCAACTAGTCAGGGGGAGAAAAGATGTATTCAGCTATTGCAGTAGCAGTAGAACATCACTAAGTGTTTCAATACTTTGCAGATTGTAACAGAATGTAAGTGAAGTAGATTTAAATTTTATGGCTGGAACAGTTGTTAGTCAATCTAGTATTTGTATAGTTGAAGAAAACTGAGGAAAGAAAAATCCTGGGACAAGCATAGCTAAGCAAAAGCAGACCTGCTCCCAGGTTGTGACTCCAGACAATTGACACTCACCCACAAGAAGAGAGAGTAGCATACGAACAAGAAAGGAGCCATATAGGTGAAGAGAAGCTGGCAGGTAGAGATGGTTTGCCACAGTTCACATTTGGCTGAGGCAATGGGAAGAAAAGTATATTTTCCAATGTGCTCTATGGCCTTTTCCATCACAGCAAAGTGGTGAAGGCTTAGGATTTTGTCCATAGGAGCAATGTAAAATTACTTCAAATTTCAGAGCAAGTCTAAAATATGAATATGTTTAAAAATAAATACAGAAATAAAAATGTACATGACCCTTGTTCAATGATTCCTTTTAATCAGAATTTATAATTTTATTTAGGCACCAACAATAAAATGTAAGATTTCAATGTAATTCATGAAAAGAGTGGTAAGGAAGAACTGATGCAGCAGCACATTTTTAATGGTGTATAAAATTAATTTAATTGAATTCTCTAAATTGCTTGGTATTCTGTATTCAGTTTTATTGTTATATTTAGTATCATTGGTTTCTTAGCTAGAGTGAGAACGAATTCTCTCACTGTTTTTGCAAAGACATCTTGGAGATTCTCGAAAATTGGAGAATCTGACATTATGCTTGTGAAAGGTAAAGAAATTCCTAAATTCAGGAGCAAGTTACACTATGCCGAAGGGAGATGATGGCCTAAAAAATGGTGTCACCAGGTACCTGTGTACATGCATAATTTTGATGAAAATAACACATGGATAATGAAAGCAGAGAGGTGGAAATTCTAAGAAAGAATCAAAAGGATGTGCTAGAGACCAAAAACACTGTAACAAAAATGAAGAATGCCCTCTATGAGCTCAATAGTACATTGCACATGGTTGAGGAAAGAATATCTGTGATTGAGGATACAACAACAGAAACTTCCAAAACTGTCTGATACCAAAATGATCTAAGGAAAAACAAAACAAAACAAAACAAAAAAACCCCAAAACAAAACCAGAAATTCCAAAACTGAAAAGCATAGAAAAAAAGACTAAAGAAACAGAACAGACTATCTAAGAACTGTGGGACAACTACGAGTGTAACATAAGCATAATGGAATACCGGAAGGATAAGAAAGAGAGAAAAGAGCAGAAGAAATATTTGAAGCAATAGTGAGTGAAAATTTTCCCAAGTAATTGTCAGATACCAAACTGCAGATTCAGGGAGCTCAGAGAACACTGCACAGGATAAATGTCAAAAAGCTACATGTAGGCACATGATTTTCAAACTTTAGAAAATTGAAGATAAAGAAAAAAATCCTGAAAGAAGCCAGAGGAAAGAAACAACTTAGCTATAGAGAAGCAAAGATAAGAATTACTCTGACTTCGTTATAAAAACCATGTGAGCAAGGAGAGAATGGAGTCAAATATTTAAAGTGTTGAGAGAAAAAAAACTACCAACTGAAAATTCTGTACCCTGAGAAATTATCCTTCAAAAGTGAAGGAGAAATAAAGGCTTTCTTAGACAAATAAAAAGTGAGGGAATTTGTTACAAGTAGCCCTGCCTTGAAAGAAATGTTAAATGAACTTTTCAGAGAGAAGGAGAATGACCAACGTCAGAAACACAGATCTACATAAATACAGGAAAAGCATCGGAAAATGAATAAATGAAGGCAAAATAAAAGCTTTGATTTTTCTTAGCCTTAATTGAGCTAACAGATGATCATTTGTTCAAAATAATAATAGTAACAATGTATTTGATCATATGTACTTATGTATATAACTTTGATAACAATAAAATAATTTTTATGCCTTCCAGTTTTAGAACGAGCTATAGCCAGATGCCAAAACTCCATTTTTTCAATTTATCATGAAAAGACTAAAAAAAATAGAGAAAATATGAAAACTTACATATAAAAATTAAATATGAAATTAATATTTAAGTTAAGAATGATATTTAAGATATTGCCAAAATCTGGGATTCTCTACCATTCTCTACAATTACTGCAGAGTTTGATAGTAGACAATCCTTGTGACAGCTGTGGGGTTCCAGATTCTTTCTTTTCTGGGCCCTTGCCCCTTCCACCCCGGCAGTAGGTCACCATAGGTCACGTTTGTATTATGTGACTCTGTTTCCCTGGCCATGATTAATATTGATCCATGGTGGCCATTTGCTTTTTATCATTGTTCATAGCATCTTCAGCCACATAAATATTTTTACTTGTATAATAGTATACAATTGTGTAATAGATAAATACTTCAGTATTTGTTTTCTAGCTTTGTTGCTATAGTTAGAAAACCCTTCCCCAACCCAAGAATTTATGGGGTTTTTTGTACATATTCACCTATAGTTGTTCCAGTATTTATAAATGTATTATTTATTATTGATTTCTAACCCATCTTTATAATAATGACTATTGGTTTGAGGTAGCAATTGCTGAAAAAGATGAAGAAAACATACTTTTATTTTTTGTTGAAAAGACTTAATAAAAAATGCTTAAATTCGAATATGAACTGGTTAGTAACCAATTTTGTGGAATTATTGGTATTAGTATCTGGTTTTGTTGGAGAAGTCTTTGTTCTTAGGATATGCATACTAAAGTATTTGGAAGTAAAGTGTCACTATGTCTGAAACTTAATTCCAAATGATTCATCAAATAGAAAGTGCATATTTCTGTATTTATATCCATTCACCTGTATACAACACAGACATGGAGAAAGCAAGTGTGGTGGAATGTTACAACAGTTTATGAATTTATGTGAAGAATACGTGAATATGCATTCTATAATTTTTTCAGTTTTTTTCCAGATTTGAAAAACTTCAAAATAGAAAGTTGTGGAAAAGTGTCTATCAAATGTATATCAAATTTTGCCAAATGAATTTTTATCACTTATAACAAAAATTGTATAAATTTTCTTCTTTGATTTATGAAAGTGATCAATTATGTTTGAATATTTTCAAATGTTGAACTGTCTTTGCATACCTAATATTCATAGTACTAGTGGATAAAACTGGTCTTGAGTTTGTTTGGGTATAGAACATTGATGACCATTAATTTTTAAAAAGTTGTAGATTTATTTCGATCTTCATAAGTTGATTTTAGTCACTGATATTGTCAAAATTGGTTCATATCAGTCACATTTCAAATTATGATATTTACACATAAAATTAATTTATAATTTTAAAGTCTCCATATCTTGGTTAGACCTCTTTTCTCATTCCTTATATTTTGTATTTTTTAAAAATTTTATGATTAAGCTTGTGACAACTTTATCCAGTTTCTTAGTCTTTTAAAAGAACAAGCGAGAGATTTTATTAATTCATACATTAATTCTTTTCTTATTTGTTAATTTATTAATTATTCCTTTGGTCTTTGCTCTGCTTTTTGTCTTCTTTCCTTTTGTTCACCTACTTTTTCTCTGTAGTGGAGTATAGGGAAAATCAGGATTGTATTTTATCAAATGACCTACTCACACCCAAATCTTGTCTTGGACCTATTACTTTCAGCCTAAGAAAATGTATGTTGAGAGTGAAACAAAAACAAGTAACACTATTTTTTGTGCATTTTATTTGAACATGATGGCTTAGCCTAGATTACCTTAAACAAGTTCAGAACACATATTACCCAATAGTTGGGCAAATCATCTGGCAACAGAGTACACTGTAGAGTATTGTTTGAGCTGCTGCCCAGCATGATGAGAATATTGTACCACATATCTCTAGCCTGGGAAAAGATCAGGTAACACTCTTTAAGTGGCTGTGATTTCAGTTTCTCACACTAGTTCAGAACTGTGGTAAGCTAGTCTGGCTCCTGAGAAGAACATCCTTACTTAATCTAGGTTGGCCTGAATGGCTCTTACAACAAGGATAGTATTAATCAATAAGTTCCACTTTATTCTCCAACTCTAATCAATTGGTAGTGACTTTTTGAGTTCTGTACCATCAAGAATACTAATACGAAAGCAAGACTTAGTGGGATAGAATGGCATGATATCTTAACAATGTCTGTCATGAGCTCAAGAATAGATTATGGTGGAAATATTTGATATTTATTGACATAAAATCAAAGCACATCAAAGGTATTCTTTTATCTAATTATATCCCAAAGATTGATCCCAAGGTCTTACCACTGTGATAAGATGAAAGGCTATATTTAACATTTAAAATAACAGCAGAGGCCGGGCGCGGTGGCTCAAGCCTGTAATCCTAGCTCTCTGGGAGGCCGAGGTGGGCGGATCGTTTGAGCTCAGGAGTTCGAGACCAGCCTGAGCAAGAGCGAGACCCCATCTCTACTATAAATAGAAAGAAATTAATTGGCCAATTAATATATATAGAAAAAATTAGCCGGGCGTGGTGGCACATGCCTGTAGTCCCAGCTACTTGGGAGGCTGAGGCAGCAGGATTGCTTGAGCCCAGGAGTTTGAGGTTGCTGTGAGCTAGGCTGACGCCACGGCACTCACTCTAGCCTGGGCAATAAAGTGACACTCTGTCTCAAAAAAAAAAAAAAAAAAAAAAAAAAAAATAACAGCAGAGATTTTGTAAGAAACAGAATAAGAGCAAAACAGTGTCTGTCCTAATGTCTATTTTGTTTACCTCTTCTGAGACACTCTTAATCAATTTCCCCTTTTGGGGACCAAAACAATCCCCTATCACTTATTATACATTCTCTTCTCTTGGGAAGGGTAGCATAAAATCAACAAACTATAGCTAAATTGTATTTACACATCCCAATTTTAGTTTTTTCAAGATTTCCTCACCTCTTTCCCAGAAAGATAAAGATATTTCTACAATGGATAGGTAATATTGTATAAGCAATCTCTCGCTGTTTGGAAGATATTATTTTCTATCTTAATGTTGCTTTTATGGAACAGGGGAGAGGAATCTGATCACTGAATCTAGTTTAAATGAAATAATAGAATTATGAGTAAACATTATCACTGGCAATCATTTTTGCTCTACTGGATATCACAGAAAGGGTCAAAGGGGTTGTAACACTTTCAGCATTTGAAGCTGTTATGTCCACTGAGCTTAAGTAAGGGTTACATACAAGTGCCTCTTTATCTGTCATCCAAGCCAAGCAACTAGGTGTTCAGAATGGCTTGGATGCTTGAAAACATTTATCTCCCCACAGAGGATTAAAATTAGTAATATTGAAAAATATTCAGTATTACTGAATATTTTCTTGGAGTAGAGAATAAAAGGAATTGGAGGAACACTTCTTGATGATCCCTGTATCTCTGTTTCCTGATAGTTCTGAATTATGCATAATTAAAGGAATAAAAATTTCACTTTGCTTTCTGGCAACATGGAGAGAAACTAGTTTCCTTAACTGGCCTTCTAACTACAAATGTTGAGTAAATACACACACACACACACATACATGCACAAACATATGCACACATTCATACAATCTATATTTTAAAATTCATCAATGAATCATACAAAAATAAGAAAAGTAAAGATTTCAAACTAAGTGAAGGTAGAAACTTGGAGAAATAAGTGGAAAGCTATAGCTAGTTTTGTCTTTGGGGTATATGTCAAACTATGTAAACTTACTAGAAAAGGCAACTATTTAGGTTAATATAAAAGACACCATGTAGGTATTTATTGTTTTAACTCTTTTTTTCTTCTACCTCATTTAAAAAACAACCGCATAAAGCAATAATCATAAATCTGTGCTGATGGGCACATGATGTATAAAGACATAATTTTTATGACAATAATAGTGGCAAGAAGGGGGAATGGAACAGAGCCATATAAAAGCAACATTTTTGTATAGAGTTGAAATTAAGTTGGTATTAATCTAAACTATAATTTTATAAGTTAATATTAATCCCGAATTAAACAACTAATAACTTAAAAATATATATTAAAAATATAAGAAAATTAAAATGGTACACTAGAAAATATCTACATAATACTAATGAAGGCAATAATGGAGGAATAGAGGAACAAAAACAACGTAAGACATATAGAAAACAAATAGCAAAATGGCATAGAAATGCTACCTTATGTGTAACTATATTAAATGTCAATGGATTAAACACTCTTATTAAAAGGCAGAAATTGCAGAATGGATTAAAAAAACAGGATCAAACTATATGACGTTTATAAGAGACACACTTTAGGCCAGGCAAGGTGGCTCACGCCTATAATCCTAGCACTCTGGAAGGCCAAGGCGGGCGGATTGCTAAGGTCAGGAGTTCAAAATTAACCTGAGCAAGAGTGAGACCCTGTCTCTACTATAAATAGAAAGAAATTAATTGGCCAACTAATATATATATAGAAAAAAATTAGCCGGGCATGGTGGCACATGCCTGTAGTCCCAGCTACTTGGGAGGCTGAGGCAGAAGGATCACTTGAGCCCAGGAGTTTGAGGTTGCTGTGAGCTAGGCTGAAGCCACGGCACTCACTCTAGCCTGGGCAACAAAGCGAGACTCTGTCTCAAAAAGAAAAAAAAAGAGAGACAGACTTTAAATCCAAAGAAACAAATAGGTTGAAATAAAGGAATAGAAAAAAAAATAAACGATGCAAACGGTAACCAATAGAGAGTTGAAGTGACTATAGACATATAAGACAAAATAGACTTTAAGATAAAAATGATTACTAAAATAAATAAGGACATTTTATAACGATAAAAGGTTAATACATGAGAAAGTTATAATAATTATTAGCATATATGCACCTAACAATGGATCTCCAAAGTACATGAAGCAAAAACTGGCAGAATTGAGGAAAGATATAGAAAATTCAACAATAATAGAGACTTTAATGCTCCAATTTCGATAATGGATAGAACAACTAGACAGAATATCAACAATGGAATAGGAGACTTGAACAACACTATACAAAAACAAGACCTAACAGATGTCTATAGAACACTTTACTCAGCAGCCTAATACACATTCTTCTCAAGCACACCTGGAGCATTCTCTAGCATAGACAATATATTAGGCCATAAAACAAGCCTAAATAAATTAAAAGGATTAAAATACTCCAAAGTATATTCTCTGACCACAATGGAATGAAATTAGATATCAACAGCAAAAGGAAATTTGGAAAATTCACAAATATGTGGAACTAAAACAACATATTCCTAAATTATCAATGAGTCAAAGAAATCTCAAGGAAAACCAGAAAATACTTTGAGATGAATGAAAACAAAACAAAAATGCAACATACCAAAATTTATAAAATGCAGCAAAGCAATTTTCTTAGAGGGAAATTTATAGCTGTAAAGTACCTACATTAAAAAAGAAGAAAGATCTCAAAACAATAATATAATCATCTCCTCTAGGAAACTAGAAAGGAGAAAATTAAATTCAAATCCAGCACCAAGAAGGAGACAATAAATGTTATAAGAGAAATAAATGAAATAGAGAATAGAAAAACAGAGAAAACTGCAAAACTAAAAGATGGTTCTTTGGGAAAAAACATCAACAAAATTGACAACCTTTATCTGGGCTGACCAAAAAAAAAGATAGAAGACTCAAATTACTAATATCAGGAATGAAAGAGGGGACATCACCACTGACCTATAGAAATAAAAAGAATTTTAAGGGAATACTATGAATAATTATATGCCAACGCATTAGGTAACCTAGATAAAATAGACAAATTTCTAGAAAAACACAGTCTCCCAAAACTAACTTGGAAAGAAATAGATTATTTGCATGGACCTATAATAAGTGAAGAGATTGAATTAATGATTACAAAAAATCCTATAAATAAAAGCCCAGGCCCAGATGGCTTTACTGGAGAAATCTACCAAGTGTTTAAAAAAATGACACCATTCCTTTATAAACTCTTCCAAAAAAACAGAAGAGAAAGGAATACTTTGTAAATCATTCTATGAAGGCAGTATTACCTTGACCCCAAAACCAGACCAAAAAAACACTACAAATAAACTACCAACCAATATCCCTTATAACTATAGATGTAAATATTCTCAACAAAATGCCAGAAAACTGAATCCAGCAACATATAAAGAGAACTATATAGTATGACCAAGTCCTATTTATCTGAGCAATGCAAGGTTGGTTCAACATATGAACATCAATTAATGTAATATACCACACTAAAGAATAAAGAACAGAAAGACATGATCATTTCAATAGATGCAGAAAAAGCATTTAACGAAATTCATTTCATGATAAAAAATATTCAATAATCTAAGAGTAAAAGGGAACATCTATAATTTGATAAATTACATCTACAAAAAACTCACAGCTAACATCACACTTAATGACGAAATGTTGAAAGAATGGTTAAGATCAGGAACAAGGCAAGGATGTCGGCTCTTGCCACTGCTATTCAATATTGTACTGGAGGTTCTAGCTAGGGCAATTAGGCAAGCAAAAGAAATAAAAAGCATACAGACTGGGAAGGAAGAAGTAAAAATGTCACTATTCACAGGTGACATGTTATTATATAATATATAGAAAATCCTAAGGAATCTCCCTACCGCTGCCGCACACACACAGAAATTAGTAAATGAATTCAGCAAGTTTGCAGATACTAGATAAATACATAAAAATCTATTTCTATACACCAGCAATGAACAATCCAAAATTAAATTAAGAAAATAATTACATTCATCAAGTAGAATAACATACTTAGGAATAAATTTAACAAAGGAAGTGTAAGTTTTGTACACTGAAAACTGCAAGACATCACTGAAAGAAATTAAAGAAGATCTAAATAAATGCAAAGACTTCTTGTGCTCATGGATTGGAAGACTTAATATTGTTAAGATGGCAATACTCCACAAATTGATTTACAATTTCAAAATAGTCTCTATTAAAATCCCAGCAGCCTTTTTTGCAGAAATTGGCAAGCTGATCCTAAAATGCATATGGAATTTCAAGAGACCCAGAATAACTAAAACAATCTTCAAAACGGGGAATGAATCTAGGACTCATATGTACCAATTTCAAAACTTACTATAGGGCAACAGTAGTCAAGATAAGTTACTAGTATAAGGAGAGACATATAGACCAGAATTGAGAATCTAGAATTAAACTCTTACATTTTTGGTCAATCGATTTTTGACAGAGTATCCAAACAATTCAATAGAGAAAGAATAGTCTTTTTGGTTGAGCACAGTGGCTCACACTTGTAATCCTAGAACTCTGAGAGGTTTAGTCAGGAGGATTGCTTGAGCTCAAGAGTTGCAGACTAGCCTGAGCAACAGCAAGATCCCGTCTGTACCAAAAATAAAATAATTAGTTGGGCGTCATGGAGTGTGCCTGTAGTCCCAGGTACACAGGATGCTAAAGCAGGAGGACCGCTTGAGCCCAGGAGTTTGAGGCTGCAGTATGCTATAATGATGCCACTGCACTCTACCCAGGGCAGGGTGACAGAGTGAGACTCTTGTTTCAAAAGAAATAAAAAAGTCTTTTCAACAAAGGTTCTGTATATGCACCTGCAAAAGAGTGAAGTTAGACTTTAACTTCACACTATATACAAAAATTAACTCAAAAAACTCAAAATAGATTGTAGACATAATTATAAGAATGAAAACTATAAAATTCATAAGAGAAAACATAGGAGTGAATGTGCATAGACCTCCATATGAAAAAATGAGTATAAGAGTAAAAAACGTATTTAGCTAAAAGAAACAGCAAAATATACCACAGTGGCTTAACAGATAAAAGGGACTGTTTTATTTGGTTAACAAGAAGTCCCGTGGGAATCAATTGAAGGCTTATACATCACTTGACTCTAAACATCACTGAAGTCCCAGGCTCTGTAAACCTTTTGGCTCAATCATTTTTAGTATGTTGCTTTTATCTTTTTGGTTTCAAATGACTACTGCATCTCTTGGCACTTCAGGCAGGAAGAAAACAGAAATTTGAGAAGAATGCACCAGAAGATTTATTTCTCATACCAACAAGGGAGGGTGGAACATCAAAATTTAGCTTTTACTCTCTTTATAGTGGAGTCAAGTAAGGGAGAAACACATTGCAAATGGAGATCAGGTTGGCCAAAACACAGTGTCTGCCACACGGACACAGAACAGAAACAGAAAATTCACAAAATGAGAAATTAAAAGATATGAAAATCATACAAAAATAGTAAACTGCAATAGTAATCAAAGCAATTTATGAAAAAAAGTTCTTACCTCTTTGGCCTGTCCATTTTTATTCTAGGATGGAATCCTAAAGAAATAATTTAAAACACTGAAAAAAATTTACCTTCTAGGCTATTTATTACAGTGTCTTGTTGTTTGTTTTCATTTTATTGAATACAGCCTATATGTTTGTTTATGCCAGCTAGCTTCTTTACTATTGCAAGGAACAGATACATCTTCAGATTGCCTCAGTTGATGGCTTATGTTATAAGAATATAAAAAAAACAGAGACAGAATAAAATAATCTCATCAATCACAAACAGGACACACAGGCCTCCCTGAGCACCAGAGAGGTATTCTGATAAGATGCAGCTCTATCAATGTCGTTATCTTGTCCCTGAAGAGTGGATGTCTGTTGCCCTCTGTGTGAGTCTCTGCCACACTGATGACTTCTCTCTGCACCTGTCCCTTCCACTTCTCTGTCCACTGCCCGCCAGCTCATAGTTTCTAGACCAACTGTTAGATCTCCGCAGCCCTCTCTACCTCACTGGCCTCTGCTCACTCTTGCTAGTCAGTCTTCTATCACATTTCTGATCTTTAGGCACTCTGATCCAGAGGCTATGTGAAGCCAGCTTAATACAGAGATTAAAATTAAACATGCGCCACATTTATCTGTTTACAAAAGGGCTTACTCCTTAACTGTTAATGCTCTTGAATATTTTAGGCTAACTCTGTTAGAAGAATGTATTAAGATATTTTTAAATTTTATTTCAATTTGTTTTTCTTAAAGAAGCAAGGTATACTAACTGTAGAGCACTTGGGAAATACAAATATATATATATATATATAACACACACATATATATGTGTATATATATACACATATATATATATATACACATACAAATATATATATATATTTGTATGTGTATATACATATATATATATATACACATACACACACACAAACACAAAAGAGTAAAGTCACCCACAATCTCACAATTCAAAGATAATCCTTATCAATATTTTGGTGTTTTTCTTAGGGCCCTTTTTATCTGGGATCATTTTCTCCCTAATTTGAGGAAGAAATAAATCCCTGTTTAAGTAGTCAAAGGTTAGAGAGAGTATTTATGACCGAACATTAAAAACGAACTAACTAAACAACATATTTTGGTTGATGTAGAGCCTACGAGAACAAATATGAACAAAAATGGGATAACAAATGCTATTAGTGTCTTTTTATTTAAAGTAAAACCTCAGTAATTCAGTCCCATCCATTTGCAATTGTTTCTATAGAAGCTGGTCTGAAACTTTTCTCTGCCTTGCATATGAAAACAAAGTTTGACAGGTGAATTCATACTGTAAACAAAATGACTGGGGCATGTGTGACCTTTGCAAAGGCTCTTAACGATTGTTAAACACTTTAATAGCACTCTTAAGTGTTTATATACTCATTAATTACTAGTTTTCAGTGAGTCTTATCTATTCAAAGTTTGTCAAGTAGAGCAATGAGTAGTGAGTGAAGAAAATAGGTTTACATTCTGAGACGTGCTTCATAATTAAAACCAAAACATGCAAGCTAGTGTTTACTTTTCTTAATGGCCCAAGTAGTGTCTATAATTACTAAGTAAATATTGATTCAGTGAAAACAAACCATTGAGTCTTGGAAGTCACACTCAAGATAAAGAATATAACTCAAGATTTAAGTCTTTTGTCCTCTCCTTTAACGAAGCATTCCCTGACTGCCAGTCAAGTTTCACATTCCTTGACCATATTTCTTATACCACACAGCAGTGTATTATTTTGGTTTCTCTGTAATTCTTTCTTAGGAGATTTCAAGCTCTATCACTATATTTTCAATTTCTAGAGAATATTTAGTCTCTAATATTTTCTCAATGAATATTTGTTGCTTGAGCAAATGCATTAATACACAGTTTAATGGATACATTAACTTTGTTAGATTTCTCAATTTTGAGACCATGTTCCTCCATTCTCAGTTTCTTCAGGGCTTGCTGCTCCCCTTAGATGAGAAGATGATTAGCTTAACGATTGTATAAAGATTGTATGTTAGGTGAAGCAAGACATAAAAAAGATTTCATCAGGATGGTAAAATCAGTCCCAAGATAAGCCATAGAAGTGATCTCTATATATGGATATGCTGTGCAATTTAAAAGCTGGTTTAGTAAAGGCACTAAACAAAAATTGCATTGTATCAAGTATTAATGGGTAGAAGTAAATACATTTTGTCATAATTAAACTAATCTATTTAACAATATTCCATAAGAGAGACTTATCCTTAACTGGAATCCTTTTCATCATTTCCATGTGGTAAAGTCTTTATTAAGTCAAAAATATAGATTTTTAACAAGGATCTAATATCTGATAAATACATTTTTATTCTCTGTTCCTTAAATTCTTAGTCCATTTTATATGTATTATTTGGCACTTTTCATGATTATCAGTCATTGGAGTAAAAGGTGTTTGTATGTGCCTTCCCACAAAAGAAGGAGCAGTTGGAGGGCAGGAATCATTTTATTCATATGGTACCAACTTTATCTCCTATCTTAATATATTTTTTCATAAAAGAAGCATAGTAATTTTAATTGAACCTAAATAATCTTAGGTTTTTTTTTTTGCAGGAAATCACTGTTAGACAGGAAATTGATGTGTTATCTGCTTTATGCCTCCTGTGATTCTACAGATGTTCACTTCTAGTCTTGGAAAATAAGGAGCAGACTATTTGAGATGATCTTACACTGAGAGATGGAAAAAGTGAGGTATTTTGAGTGAAAACTCCTGGATTCGAAGTCCTCTCTCTGACATTGACCACCTGTGTGACCCTGGGTAAAGTTCTTAAACACTCTGGTCTTGTTTCTTCAGTTGTAAAGAATATTTGAATTAGTTGACTTTTATTATTCCTTCTGAGTCTTTCTCTAAGATTCAATTATCCAGCTCATCTCTGTTCTTCTTACTTATCTTATGGAAACATGTTATTTTTACCTCCTCTATATTCAACTACTATTTTTCTTAAGAGACAACTTGAGTTCTCTGGTCTTGTTATCTGTAGAATGTTCTTAGAGAAATGTTAAGCATGTCACTCCAACTCTCTGGGCCCACAGTTTTCTCAACTGTAAAATATGGGAGCCGTAGATAATCTTTTAGATTTCTCACAGCTCTGATGATGTTGGCAAGTAACCCCATGGCTCTCATTTTTCCAAGAAATGTCATCAGGCAATAAGACTTCAACTTCCTCTTTCTGAATCCATATATTTAGCTACATAGACTTAACCTCTCTAGCTGAACTTCTAGCTGGATCCCAACAGAATTAATCCATCCATCGATCTGGAAGGGAAGTTGGCATGCAATCCAACAAACTCTTATAGGATTGCAAAAAAGCAGCAAACATAAAGTTAGTACTTAAAATTCTATTTAAATCCTAAGAATGTGTCCTCCAATGTTTTATGAAAATCACACCCTTGGAAACACCATCCATATTTAAATAAGAGATAGTAATTGAAGAATGAGTAGAGATAAATTACATTGGTAAACACATATTAATGGATGCGATTAAGCATGTTTGTCCTCTTCCCAACAAAACCCCCAGCTGCATGCTATTAGAACAGAACCGGCTATTCAAGGTACAGATCAACAAAGAAATGATTATAGCTCACTTGCTTCAAGCTCTTTTATATATACTACCACAGTGGAGTTCCAAATTAAATAGGTTTGAATGCTGCTTCATTTAATAAAGGCATTTGTAGCTCAACATAATATAAACCATCCACAAAATTTTCACAGTTTTTAGAAAGAATTGAATTTTTTTTTTCTTTTTTACTGATTTTGAGTGTGGGACATTGTGTAATGTTTTAATTTCGATTAAGTGGTCTGTCAGCGATTAAAAACATTTACAAAAGTTGCCAAGACCAGTAAATCACCAGCTGTACTTTTTCTTAGGTATCCAGCAAAACTGTAATCACTGAATCATAGAATTTCAGAGTTGGAAGGAACATGTAAGAGCCAGTTACTGTCACTTCCTTGTTATGCAGAAAAGAGAACTGAACTGCAGATTGGTTTAGGGATTTGGATCCAAGCGCAGTGGTCTACCTGCCTCCTCAGGGAAAGATGGGAGTCTGCTGCAGGGAGGGTTGGGAAACCTGCTAGGGCCATTTGAGTCAGATTGTCCCTGGGAGGGTGGGTGAGAGGAGCACCACAGGTGGCAGTTTGATGAGGAGGTACGTGGCTCTCTCCAGGGAAAGAGACCATGGAGGACACTGTCAGATGAGGCGCTGGGAGACATAAAAGGAGGCCACAGTCCGGCTACAAAGGTGGAGAGGGCAGGAGACCTACAGCTGCATTGCCAAGGTCAAGAGCACGAAGGAACGCCCGGCAAGCAGGCAGTACTCCGAGGGGCAGAGCAACAATGCCTGCGCAGGTGGAGAATCAACTTCCGATTTCCAGGTGCAGCCACGAATGCAAGACATTGGGCAGTTTTCATTTCTTTTTTGACTCACCGGCTTTTGGAACCCCTTCTTACATTTGGGTATTTACGATCAGATGAATCTTGGTCTCTAGAAGCTAACGAGGCCCCCTTACTCTCTTTCCCAGCCCGATGCGGACACACAACCCTGTTCTATTTTGCATTTTTTTTTTTTTAGAAGTAAATCTCTTTGTGGGAGCTATGTTAGCAAAACCCTGGGTTAAGAGTATAACTGGATGAGGGAGTCTTCTGGTGACAGCAACCAAGTGCTGTCACTCCTAATCCACCACAAAGGTCTTCTGAAGTCATGCAAGGATTGAGTGGGTTACAGGCTTTCTTCATTCCACATGGAGAGATTTTTCTACAATAACTCTTCTCTGACTCCTCACTTCTCTCTGACTCCTCGGTGGCTCCTTCCCCGGGCTGGGTGTGTGGGCTCAGCCCGTCTCCCCCTCTTGTGGGGATGTGCTGTGTGCAGAGACTGTGTGTTCTCTAACTCTTGGCCCTGCAGTGAGCCTGCCGCCCAGGCTCTGTCCCTGAATCTGCCTTGGTATTTTCAAAGGTTAATTCATGTCATTCAATTGCTTTATCAGTATTACATGTGACATTTTGATGTCCACTGGCTTCATTGGTTTTGAAGGAACTTCTTCATTTACAGGGAGAGGCTGGTAATGCTGCTGCAGAACCATTAACTGGACAGCACCGATTTGCTCTCGGACAAAGGTCACCAATCGGCTCAGTATACAGGAAAAAAATGTGACGTGGTGTACTAACCTACTACCATTTCAACATCTGACCGAGATACATTGTAATTTTTACCTCTACATCTTTTATACATGAAGTGGTAGAATTATTTTTTACCATTTTTTAATGTGTTTCTTAACCTTACCTGCAGGTGACAGCTTTAAGTTGCAAAAATAGCCAAATTCTAAGTATCCTGTAGCTTTGCTAGTCAAAATGTGCTCCACCAGCAGGGCACTTTCCACATTCTGGGAATCCCAGACCTACTGAATACAAATCTGTATCGTCACAAACTCCCCAGGTGGTTTGTGTGCACATTGAAGCTTAAGAAGCACAAGACTAAAGAATTTTTTGCGTGAGTTCTCCCACACAGACTGTTCGTGGAGATTAATTTTTCATTCACTTCAACTCTGCATTGATTTCTCAGATAAACAAATGAGTAGTATCAGTGACATCTGTGGCCCATCAGTAGCCCAGGAAAACCACTCAAATTATTTGTCTTGCCCTTTAATTGACTTTAATTGACATTGCTTCCAATGTCTTCAACTCTACCAGGAACTATTGTCGCTGAAAGACTAATAGTCTTGAAGAAGTTTGTTTTCTTTGGACACATTTCTTCAGCTGCTGTAAACAAACACAATTTAATTAAACTCACCATCGGAGAATGATTTTCCTTGCTTTGTTAACACATAGGTCACTCAGAAACTTATTTCGATTGCATCTCATTTTTATGTTTTGTTTTTATAAAAGAATTTTGCTGGGATGAGATATTTTCATTTTAAATATTCTATTTTTTTTTCTGACCATTGCTTTCCTGAGTTGGACATATCGCAATGAATGCTTAGCCTAATTATTGTTGATGTGTAGTGTATTCTTTGAGCACAGCTACAATGTCATAATAAACACAACGCTTTGCCATTTAACGCAATAACAAAATAATTCTCACTCCATATGCCTTAAAAGTGTGACATTCGAAATTCACTTTTCTCTTCTTGTTTTGACACAATGGATATGCACTGGTATTTAAAATAAAACAAAATGTCATGGTTTGGCAAAATGTGTGGTACTAGAAATACTGTCTAGTTATAACTGTGTCACTGAGATTTATAGTACACTGAGCAGCAGTGTGAAATCCTGAGTGCCACATACAGTCTCTGTCACAGCTACTCAAGTCTGTGGTGTTAGCACAAAAGCAACCGTAGATAATAAGTAAACGGGTGAGCACGGTTGTGTTCTAACAAAAGTTTCCAGACACCAAAATTTGAATCTCCTATAATTTTCATGCATTACAACATATTCTTCTTATTTTAATTTTTCTCCAACCATTTAAAATGATTTTTTTTTGGCCAGGCACGGTGGCTCACGCCTGTAATCCTAGCACTCTGGGAGGCCAAGGCGGGCGGATCACTCAAGGTCAGGAGTACAAAACCAGCCTGAGCAAGAGCGAGACCCCGTCTCTACTAAAAATAGAAAGAAATTAATTGGCCAACTAAAAATATATAGAGAAAAAATTAGCCGGGCATGGTGGCGCATGCCTGTAGTCCCAGCTACTCGGGAGGCTGAGGCAGGAGGATCGCTTGAGCCCAGGAGTTTGAGGTTGCTGTGAGCTAGGCCGACGCCACAAGCACTCACTCTAGCCCGGACAACAGAGTGAGACTCTGTCTCAAAAAAATAAATAAATAAATAAAAATAAAATGATTTTTACATTCTCAGCACATCCGAAAACAGGAGAGGCTCAAGAGCCATAGCTGTCAACTCCAGAATAGACCATCGAGTTTGTATAAGGCAGTGGTCCAGGCAGGAAAGGGAAGGGGAGAAGCCGATTCTTTTCTCACCCGTTGGAACTGTGGTAAGACTAACAGGAGGAAGGGAGTGTCGTGCGTATGATAGTAGTGGTTGTGGTTCTGATTTCCTCCCTCCTGGCTTTGGCTGGTGGAGGTGGAGATGTGAGAGCTTCGAGGGTGGAGGGAGTCTAGCAAGGGTATGCGAGAAAACCGGAGATGGGTGGCCAGGGCCCTGAAGGGGGAGGAAGGTTACTTTTCACTATATGCCCTTGTACCACGTTTCCTATTCACAAAATAACTTAACAAAAATTAAATAAGTAACACTTTGTAATTAACTTAGTATGATAAATAGAAATATTTTCTAGGAATTGGGGGGAAAAACTCCCTTGTTAACTTTCTAAAATGTCACTGCTTTTTAGTGAAACCATTTACATGTCATGTAATTGGTTTTTAAGCTCCAGACAGAAGCCATTTTTCTCTTCCTGTGAGCAAGTCTCCTCTCCCCTGTGCAGCCCGGCCATGGCCATAGGAAAGTATAGTATTTCCTTCCTGTCCCCCTTCTTCCTTGGTGTGGGGTGAGGGGCACCGGCAGAAGGTCTGGGAGCCGAGACATGAGGAGAACATGCTCCCTGGGATAATGACTATTTCTCACTTTAATCAAAGCCTCCTGCTGAGTTAGAGAAGTGAGACTGTCATTCTCTGCTGTTGACATGAAAATGCTTTAATTAAACTCAGCCTGGTGACCTGTGTCAGTCCTCTTGAGGCCCATGCCAAGGCAACATGCTTTAAATGATGAAGAGGAAACTTTTAAAAACTTTTAAATAGATGAGATAATTAATTTGTGCAATTCACTGTTACAGAATCTCATAGAGACAAGGTAGCTTATGACAGCCTTTAAAAACAACAACAAAAAACTTTCAGTCTTATTCTGGAAAAGAAAGACCTCCAGGGTGACACCAAGAGAGAGACAGGATAAAGCTTCCCAGGTCTCCTGAGGCTTTGGTAATTGTCAGAAAGGAATGCCGAGGTCAAGAAGGAATTTCTTCCCACTGAACAAGCGTGAAACAACCAGACTAGAAACTGTGAGAGGTGGAAGGGAACAGTCTGCCTTCTCATCGATTGTGCGGAGACTGAGATATTATAAGAGGAAAAGTAAATAGTGCAAGGAAACCTCTCTTTTGGTTCAGCCTTTGCCAAAATAAAAGGGCCTGCCAAAGCTTTGCCAGGGCTCACAGATGGAGCCCTGGCTCTTGTCCCCAGGACGGGCTGGGGCTGGGACATGCTAGGAAATGAAGCAAGACCCTGCCTGCAGCCGGGCAGACCCCAGCACGGACCAAGCTTTCTCCCTACCTGGAGGGGACCTGTGCTTTCCTCATGGGAGACTCCCCTGTTCAAAGGACAGTCCCCTCGGTTTGATGTGAAAGCGACAGGGCTGTAACTTGTTTCTTGAGCTGGAGAAGTAATGGCGAAAGATGTCAACTTTATGAAGCCTTAGGGGAAAATGTCAGTATCCTTTTCCGCATTCACGCCTCCTTCCTTTGCTTTCTTGAGTGAACGGGAGAGCTTCCTAACCCAAACCCAGCCGTCAGAACTAACTGCTTTCATGAGTATTGGCTGAAGCCAGTCCACATCCTACTCCAGTTTGTGAGCAAAAAGAAAAACACTTAAAACCTCCACTTCATGTAGCTCAGAGAATTCACTATCTTCAATATCACCTTTTAAGAAAACCGGTCTTTGGCACTGTGGCGAGCTGCAGCCTGAGTCCCTCAGACAAGTTTTCTTTCTCTGGTTTGGGTTGGGGACAATGGAGGTTTCCTTTTAGTAGTTTTGTTGCTATTTGCCAATGCCTTTTTTTTTTTTTTTGAGACAGTCTCACTCTGTTGCCCGAGCTAGAGTGCCGTGGCTTCAGCCTAGCTCACAGCAACCTCAATCTCCTGGGCTCAAGCCATCCTACTGCTTCAGCCTCCCGAGTAGCTGGAACTTCAGGCATGCACCACCATGCCCAGCTAATTTTTTCTATATAGTTTTAGTTGTCCAATTAATTTCTTTTTAGTTTTAGTGGAGACGGGGTCTTGCTCTTGCTCAGGCTGGTCTCGAACTCCTGACCTTGAGTGATCCTCCCAGCTTGGCCTCCCAGAGTGCTAGGATTACAGGCGTGAGCCACCACACCGGGCCTTGCCAATGCTTTTATACAATTTTTCCTTCATTGCTACCAATAAGAGGGTTATGTCACATTGCACTATGTATTGCAAGTGATTGTGGCACTGTGGAATCCCCTGCCTGATTCTTCTTTCCTGGGTGTAAAAGAATAATAATTGTGATGGAGAAGAACAGAACAGCTCCAACAAGGATGGAGGGGACCGTCCCGTAGCTTCACATTAGCTCACCTGTGTGGAGTGTGACCTGCTGTGTTAGGGCTCAGATAATTGAGCACACCCTCCATCACTGTGTGTTGTCAAGAACTGCCCTTGAAATCAAAAGACTTGAATTTGAATTCTGGCTTTGCCATATGTATTATTAAGATTCTGTTTCATCATCTCTAAAATGGCATTAAAAATAACTACCAGGTCGGGCATGGTGGCTCACGACTGTAATCCTAGCACTCTGGGAGGCCGAGGCGGGCGGATTGATCAAGATCAGGAGTTCGAGACCAGCCTGAGCAAGAGCGAGACCCCATCTCTACTATAAATAGAAAGAAATTAATTGGCCAACTAATATACATAGAAAAAATTAGCCGGGCATGGTGGCGCATGCCTGTAGTCCCAGCTACTCGGGAGGCTGAGGCAGGAGGATCGCTTGAGCCCAGGAGTTTGAGGTTGCTGTGAGCTAGGCTGATGCCACGGCACTCACTCTAGCCTGGGCAACAAAGCGAGACTCTGTCTTAAAATAAATAAATAAATAACTACCAACAAAGATGTTGTGGGGAATAAGGGACTTAAAATTCTTGCCAAATACTATTTTCTCAATGTGTTTGATGGACCTGAATGAGATTGAGATATAGGAATTGTATTAATATCAGTGTCTTATCATTCATCATCATCATTCTTAATCATTCTTAAGTTTCTAGGTTTGGGCCGGGGCGGTGGCTCACGCCTGTAATCCTAGCACTCTGGGAGGCCGAGACGGGAGGATCACTTCCAGGTCAGGAGTTTGAAACCAGCCTGAGCGAAAGCGAGACCCTGTCTCTACTAAAAATAGAAAGAAATTAATTGGCCAACTGAAAGTATATAGAAAAAATTAGCCGGGCATGGTGGCGCATGCCTGTAGTTCCAGCTACTCGGGAGGCTGAGGCAGGAGGATTGCTTGAGCCCAGGAGTTTGAGGTTGCTGTGAGCTAGGATGATGCCATGGCACTCCAGCCCGGGCAACAGAGTGAGACTCTGTGTCAAGAAAAACAAAAGGTATCTAGATTTGTTCCAGAAATGTAGTGAGCTTCCCAATGGCAGAGGGCATCCAGTGACAACTAAGGGTTGGCCCTAGAAGGGAATACCCAGAGGCTGAAGTCACTTTACAGAAAGTTTTGAAATCTTGAGCAGGACACTTCAGTGGTAAAAGGAAAGGATTATTCAGGGAGCACATGGTATGTCACTCATATGTGTGACTTGTAAACAATTATTAAGGAATCAGTTATACTATAGTGTTTGATGTTTCCGTGTTCAATAAATGTTAACAGAGTTAATTTATTAACATAAAAAAGTGACACAAAGTAATAGTTTCCTTACCTACTTACAGCTTGATATTTTCTTCTTCTCATCCATTTTGATCAATCTCAGAAATTTTATTTTCAGATTCTAAAAAATTCAAATTCTATCTCCATATCCTTGAATGCCTTTGAAAGAAGTGACTAGAATCCCCCTTTTCTCAAAACAACATTCGTTTTAACATATTTGGCTGAAAAATATATGGAACTTTGAATACGTTTCACTTCAGATAACACAGAAAATCATACAGGATTTCTACACTTCATGTTACAGAGCCTTGGGATTTAGTAAGGAGAAGAACAGACAATGTCTATGGCTTTTGCTTTGGTCTGACTTCCTCTGATCACTGATTTCCTAGCCCAGATGTCAAATACACTAGAACACCGTTGTCCAAGGATTTCTCTTGTTTTTCCTATATACTGGCTTGTTGCATCAAACCCACGTACGGACATGGGTGCACGGGCGCCATCTAGTGGTCACTACTCAAATAATCTGAAAGTTGAGAACATTTTAAAGATGACACTTAATCCACGCTTGTTTTGACATATGGGGAAACTCAACCTATAGACGGGAAGCAAAGCATCCTTGCTTTGTTAGCTAGTTAGTGGTAGAACTGGGGCTGTAAGCAACCTCCTGATTCCAGCCCACTTTCTTACCCATGTTCATGTGTTCTTCCTCCTACCTGATTATACCGGGATAGGCGCTGTGCGATGCTGCTTAGTAATGCATTACTCCACAGGGACGTAAACATCTTCATTCAATCCTAATGTAAAAAATAAGCAGAAGATATAAAAATGAACAATTGAAACAATTATAAATATAGTAATAGAAAAGATTATAGACTTCCATTGTATGCATTGTGACAATAAGATTTGAATGAATGAAAGACACAGCAGATTTCACTATGTAGAATGTTCCTCAGTTTGGGTTTGTCTGATATTTCCTCATTATCAGATTTGGATGATGCATTTTTTAAAATAGAGTGCATACTTAGAATGAATAGATAATGCATTTTTGGCAGGAATTTCATGGAAGTAATGTTGTATTTTTTTAGTTTATCAGGAGTAATTTAATGTGGATTTATCCTGTTTCAGATAACATTATATTTTATCACTTGATTAAGATGGTGTTAGTGAGGTTTCTCCATTATAGAGTTAACTAGTAAGTAGTTTGTACTTATAAATCAATAAGCAATTCATCAATATTCGGGGTAAGTACTTTGAGACTATGTCTACAGTCTCATCAAATTTTCACCTACTAGTTTTCCCATCCAATGATGATTCTATTTAAATTAGTTATTTCTATGATGGTTGCCAAATAATCATTTCTAATTTCATCATTTCTTCTACATTTATTGGTTGCTATTTTACTATAAGTTAGACTTTGCTCCTCTCTCTGATATTTAATTATTCATGTATTTACATACATATGGATTCATGAATTTTGATTTTTTAAATGGACTACAATCAGTTACAACCATTATTTATTTTAATGCTCAAATCATCTCAGATTTGGTCAATGGGAGCCCCAGTAAGCTGGCTCCTATGTCCTTTGGACATGTCTTCATAATTCTCTGAGTGCTTCCTTGCTTCTTGGCACAGCAAAGTTCCAGGCTCATCTTTCTCTTCTTCAACCCTGGAATCGGACATTTCTCTAAGGAGCCCTGGTTCTTTTTAGTGGAAAATGGTATTTAGAGACTGAGATCTGGATGCTGGGACGCTCGTTGCAATGGGGTTTCACTGATTCCAGGCCCTCCAGTGAGCAGACTTAGGAAATACAACACACTCATACTTTTCTATTTCTCTGTCTATCATCCGTCTGTATCTGCCAGCTGTTGATCATGCACCTAACTTAAGAAATCATGACTTCATACTGATACCTCTAATTCCAATCCAATACCACAGTTTCTCCTTTACATATTTGTAACTTCTTTCTCTAACACTGAGAAACTGCATGCCCACCATCCTCAATATATTGATTTTTTGATTTATCTTCGTAATCCTTCTCCATGTAACCCATATCCCAGCTGGGCCAGCCTTGTTCCCCCAACCCTAGTGCTACCAGTCACACCATCCGAGTCTTCCAACTCTGAAAGAAGGGAAGGTGAAACAGGAAATTATTTTCGCTCTTCTCTTTCTCCATTTCCTATGCATACATTATTATTTTCCCTTTTAAATATCGCTCAAATCCATTTCTTCCTGTCCAACTTCACTTTCATTCCTTTAATTCGGGTCTTTAACAGGTGCTGCTGCTTCTGGTTTTGCTCCTGGTGGTCTGTCCTGCATATACAGCCCCAACGACCTTTCCAAACAAGGACACGACTATGTTATTTCTCTGCTTTAAACTCTCCAAATACTCCTCGTTGTCTACAGGTTTAAGTGAAATTTTCTCACTCACCATGGCCTGGCCTTGAAAGAGATGTTTTTCTCTTTTTTTCTTTGCCTAGGAAGAGTGGAGAGAATGATCCAGCAAAGAATAAACTAAGGGTTTGGTGTGTTATCTATTGCTGTGTAACAAAACACCCCAAAACTTAGTGTCTTAAAACAACAACTTTATTATTTCATATGATTCTGTGGGTTGACTGGACAGTTCCGCTACACATGGTGCCAGCTGGGGCACTGGGGTGACTGGAAGATTTAAATGGTCTCACTCTTTGAATGGATATTCTTGCTACTCGCTTGCTTGGAGTTCAGCTGATGCCGTCAGCTGGGGTCTCAGTCTTCTTCCCCGTGGCTGCTTGGGCTTCCTCGTGGCATAGGGGCTGAATTTCAACAAGGAGCATTTCTTTTTTTCTGGATGTTAAAAAACTAAAAAACTTTGAATTATGATAAAATGCACATAACATGAAATTTACCATCCTAAACTATTTTTAAATGTAAATTCAGTGGTTCATTCACACCACTGTGGCTGGGTGTGGTGGCTCACGCCTATAATCCTAGCACTCTGGGAGGCCGAGGCTGGCGGATCGCTCGAGGTCAGGAGTTCGAAACCAGCCTGAGCGAGACCCAGTCTCTACCAAAAATAGAAAGAAATTAATTGACCAACTAAAAGTATATATACAAAAAATTAGCCTGGCATGGTGGCGCATGCCTGTAGTCCCAGCTACTCGGGAGGCTGAGGCAGAAGGATCGCTTGAGCCCAGGAGTTTGAGGTTGCTGTGAGCTAGGCTGACAACCACGGCACTCACTCTAGCCTGGGCAACAAAGTGAGACTCTGTCTCAAAAAACAAAAACAAAAACATTCACACCATTGTGTAACCAATCTCAAGAACTTTTTTCATCTTCTAAAACTGAAATCCTATACCTATTAAACTACTCCTGATTTTCCCTGCTCTCTAACTCTTGGCAACCACCATTCTACTCTCTGTCTATGACTTTGACTACTTTGGTACTTCATATAGGTGGAATCATACAGTGTTTGTCTTTTTGTGACTGGCTTTATTTCACTTAGCATAATGTCCTCAAGTTTCATCTGTGTTGTGGCATGTGTAAGCATTTCCTTCTTTTTAAAGGCTGAATAATATTCCATTGTATGTGTGTGTGTGTGTATATATATCACATTTTGTTTATGCATTCATCTGTCAATGGACATGTTTGTTGTTTTCACCTTTTGGCTATTGTGACTAATGCTGCTATAAACATGAGTGTACAAATACATCTTCGAGACCCTGTTTTCAATTCTTTTGGCTATATACACAGAAGGAGAACTGCTAAATCATGTGGTAATTCTATTTTTAACTTTTTTTGAGGAACAATCATACTGTTTAAGGAGCATTTCTAATCAACGGTGACCTCATATTAACTTGATTAGATCTGCAAAGACCCTATTTCCAAATAAAGTTGCATTTACAGGTTCCAAGTGGACATGAATTTTGGGCGGACATCTGTGACTGTGGATAGTGGTGACTATTCACCTAGAGTTGTATCAGGCCTCGGGGGTCACCGAAAACTTCACAGCTCTGGTCATCACTTCTCTGGTTCTCAGACGGAAAAGAGCACTTAAAAAAAATCTTTTGAAAATCATTTGCCAATGATTTAACACAATTATAAAGGAATCAAAGACTTTTCAATGAATGCTTAAAGGAGAATAGAGGCCCTACTGAGGTTCAGGGGCGAATGCTTTAGGAGTGCACGGTGTCAGTAAGCTGTGGGTCAGATACGGCTTTCGAGAATATATTATAGCAACTGTGAGTCCAGATGGGAAACTCTTTAAGCAGTTAAGTAAGTCAATATTCCTAAATAACATGTCCAGAGATCAGCATTAAATATAATTGCCACCTTCTCCACCAGCCAGCCATACGCCTCAGTTCTGAAGTCACAGAAGCAGTTTGAATTGTAATCAGCATGGGTTCCACCGTGACCTGGAGTCAGTCATTGAGCTTCAAAGACCTGTCCAGCTGGATTTCCTTAGGGTATTTCATCTCCTGTGGGCATCTGGGCAGAAATCTGATAGGAACGACCAGGAGGCTGTAAAGGTGCTGCTGTGTGACAGGCGGAGGAGCTGGGGGCGTGGGGGAGGCTATCCTGTGCTCCTGCTGTGCGTCCTCCTTCCCAGCCCACAGCCCCCCGGGCAGGAGTTCTCTGCAGCTTTCTATTATCGTGAACACAGGAAATGAGGTGTGTACCTTCCGGTCTCCGATTGAGGGAGTGGAGAGTGATGCTACAGGGAGAGAAAGTAGAGAACTTTTTAAGCCATTTGAGAAACTGCATCTGGAGGCATTTGCTGAATGGATCTCAGCAGCAGCCCCCACAAAAATCCAAAGATGTATTAGTTTGTGCAGTGTTAGTGGTGTCGTCTCAAGAGCACTTTCCTAAAAGAAGGCTCAGGCAGGTGGCTCCTGCCAAGGGCACTGAGTGGCAGGGACAGGAAAGGCAGGAAGCCATGCACTGTGTACCGCCTGCTCAGCGGGACTCACGCTATTTCCCGGGTGAGGGAGCTGTGTGGTCTCCAGGGGCGCTGGGAAGCCTTGGACAGCACTGTTTCAACTTAATCTTGCTCATCATAGAGGGGCTCTCAGAAGTCAGTGCTGGCTCTGTTCATCATACATTTATCGTGTTCTGTGCTCTGGGCTCCGTGTTTAATGCTAGAGAGGAGGAAGGCTGCTTTTGTCCTGAAAATGCTCACAGTCTACCAGTGGGGTGGGGGTGGGGGATCACAGCTGTTGGAAGACCCATTAGACACACTAAGCACACACGTGAGAAACTAGAAAAGCAGAGAAACAAAGTTGTGTTGTTGTGGCAAGGTGTACAGCTAGTGTTACAGCTCTTGACCAGGGTAAAAACTGAGCAGCACCCGAAGAGTCGGAGAACAGTCTCTATTCTTCCGGCAGGCTCAACCCAGCAAGTTTTACAGCAATTTCCGTATCTTCTGATCTTCTGACTCCCCTTCCTTGTTCTCCTCTTGCTTTTAATACCCTAGATAGGGCTCAAAAAGCATCCAATCAACTACAAGCTTTAACATCCAATCAGCATCAACCTTTAACATCCAATCAGCATCAAGCTTTAGCATCCAATCAACAACAGTGGGATCAAAAATTACCCAATCAAGATCATGCAAGCAGGGCTACCCAGATGACAGGAGGCTGCAGAGCACGGATCCTGGCCTGGACAGTGGAGGTCAGTGGGCAGGGCCCAGAAGCAGGCGTGGGCCTGGGGGCATTCCAGCATGCGGCTGGGACAGCTCTACCCCGGGGCCCAGCCCCAGCAGCGTGCCCTCCAACTGGCTCCTCGCAGCGCCAGCCCGAGGGGTGCGGAGCGATGGAGAGGTGGCAAGCTGCCCATCCCGGCGCCCGACATTTTTCACGTCAGTGTTGTGTGTGTGAAGAACAATATATTTTCCTCCAAAAGCATAAAAGCTTTAATTGTGGAAACTGTGAATGATATTATTTAAATTTTAGCACACCAAGATATTTGAAGATTTTCAGGTTTTTACCTGGCCCTGTAAGGGATGCAGAAAATAGGTACACGAATAACCATAAGGTAAGACAGAATGTGGTCAGTACCTTACGGGTTACCAATCAAGAGACAGAAGAACCACAGGATCTTTATGGAGAAGGTGGTATTTGAGGTAGACTTTGATGAATAGTTGAGAAAGGTTGAGCCCATGATCTCTAAAGCCATTCAAACCCTTTAGCACCCATTTGTGTTGTGGGGGTGGGTGGGATAGGCAAGGATGCTCCTTGAGAAAGGACTATCTTGGAAGCACAGAGATATGCGGGGTAATTAAGGAGGAAAAGGCACATGTAAGGTCAAAGGTATCAGGGCCCAGGCTAGTCTAGTTCGGCTGTTGCAGGACTGGTTCCTTAGACCTCCTTACTCTCTTCAGCCCCAGGCACTGCATCCAGCAAGAAAGTCCGGCAAGGGCTTTCCTCTCCTTGGGGCAGACTGCCGGAGGGGGAAGTCTGGGCTTGTTCTGCCTGTACCTGATCCCCCCGCTGGGGTAGGGGGAGAACAACTGCTCTGCTTTCTTGTTTGATGTGCTGAGTGCCCAGCTGAGCTGCCTGTGTTCCTCCTCTGCTTCTGTGTACTTAGAGATGACCTTTAGGAGGATGACATTTGAGCATTCAGCGTGGAGCTTCCTGTGTAAAGTACAATGAGTCCGTGACTGTGTCCAGAGCTGTAGACATTCCCTTTTGTCTCTGATCTGCATAACTAATGGGTTTGGCCTCAATGAGAATGAACTGGGCGAATAGGAACGTTTTCAAGGACATCAACTGGTGCTCCCTCGGTTGGACAGACTTGCAGGGCGAAAATACCCAGAGGCTTCTTCCCAGTGCAGGGCACAGACCCTGGTTCAAAGTGTGGCCTTGCCCTCAGCACGTCTCAGATTCCCTTTCCTGTGTCCTGGTGCTGACCCGTACCCCAGCCCTCTCCCTGTGTGGTCCTCCTTCTACTTCCCCTTTGAATGTCCTTTTGGAAAATCCCCGTCTCCTCCCTGTGCTCTTACAAGTCACAGAAACTTGCATGTGAATTTTATTCACAGCGTTATGATGGCTCCTTCCTGTCCAATTTTATTTCCTCCTTGATCTCATTCCTTATGCCCTGTTTCCAGCAAGGGTGAAAGCCAATGTTATTTCCAGAGGGAAACGCCCAGTAACTTGAGGGGTACAGTTTTAGGGGTCACACAACCTGCGGACAGAAGTTCTGTGTAGTCACTCTCACGTGCAGAGGTGTGTATAAGCACATCGTAGCAAATTTAACAAAGCAGTTTAAAGATGAAGATTGTTAGTGTTACTATTTAAGGAGTTAAAAGATAAAACATTTGCAGATTTAAAGCATACTCACACATGATATTCCTCTTGGGGAGTTGGAAACACAGTTTTGCAAAACAACTTTGGCTGCCAGTCAGTACAGGAAGAAAAGTGTTAGATGTTGAAAAGTGTTAACTGTTCATGGACCAATAGAAATTGAATCTTAGGGGTGACATGTTTTCACATTTGCTATATTTCTTATCTTCTCTGCTCCACTGAATAAGCACATTTATTCTGGATTAATTTTTGAAATTATCCAACACACTGTTGTAGTTTATGCAAAGACTAGGAAAGAGAAGCTTGGGTTGGTAATAAAAAGCCCAACTATGTGACTTTGGGCAAATTATTTGACCCCTCGCAATATATCTTTTCTTGCTTTAAAATGAGGAGGTTGGCTGGGCAAGATGGGTCATGCCTATAATCCTAGCACTCTGGGAGACCAAGGCAGGCGGATTGCTCAAGGTCAGGAGTTTGAAACCAGCCTGAGCAAGAGTGAAACCCTGTCTCTACTAAAAATAGAAAGAAATTAATTGGCCAACTAAAAATATATAGAAAAAATTGGCTGGGCATGGTGGTATGTGCCTGTAGTTCCAGCTACTCGGGAGGCTGAGGCAGTAGGATTGCTTGAGCCCATGAGTTTGAGGTTGCTGTGAGCCATGGCACTCTAGCCTGGGCAACACAGTGAGACTCTGACTCAAAATAAATAAATAAATAAAATGAAGGGGTTGACTAGATTATTTCTAAGCATTCTTCCATCTTTAACAATCCATGAAAAATCTAAGAGAACATGTATAGGATGCAAAATCCTATGGTAGGATTCAGTGCTGGCTTTGATCCTTATAGCTGTGTTATTTGAATAAAATATTTTCTTCTCCCTGAACCTCACTTTCTTCATATGCAAAATTATGGGATTGGCCTCAATATTCCTTATTGTCCTTTTGAGCTCTAATGTTTGTAGTTTTCCTCAGTGAGGGTGGAAATCTTAACCTTCCCTTGTTTACACTCTATTCTCATTTCCAAGGAAAGAGGAGGGAGTTGGGAGAGGCTTGATAGAAGCATTAGTTTTCTCTCAGCCTCTCTCTCTGTTTTGTCCTGACTCTCTTTCTTCCTCTCCCATTTCTTTTTTAGAAAACTGAGTAATTTCTCTCATCATCTACTTTGCAGACCCAGCTTCCCCCAGATGGAGTCCCGAAACCCAGCTCTGAGTTGGGGTAGAAAGTCCTACACCTTTGCCTTGTTTCTGAGTCGTTTATTGTAATCCCTGTGGCTGGCAGGTGACTAGGTTCCCCAGGCTGGCCACAAGAGCCCTGCCTAGTTTAGGAACAGGTCTGACTGAGACGAATAAAGGAAACCTGAAGTAACAATGGCTTTTAAAAATAGAAGTTAATTTCCTTCTCAGGCAGTAGTCCAGAGTTTGCAGCCTGAGGCTTGAGCGGCGGTTCTGCACCACGAAGTCTTTGGCATCCCAGGTTCCTTTGGCCTCCCGGCCCCACTGTGCATAGGATGTAGCCCTTGACCTCATCACTCAGGCTGGATAATGAGGGAATAGGAAGGAGAGGCCTGGAAACCACACCATGAGATGACGCGTACACCCGTTGGCCACACCCAGCTGCAAGGGAGGCTGGGAATGGAAGTCTCCCTTCTGGATGGTCATGTATTTAGGCCAAATTTGAGGACTCCATCACCTTGGAAGAAGGGGAGAATGTATATTGGGGGCAACTCAGCCGTCTCTGCTGCCATCCCACATGGTCTCTCAGAAGGTAGAAACCACAGAGGAGGGAATCCTAGGTCATCCGAAACCCAGTGTCGTCTCATTTTTCTTCGTTCTTTCTAATCCTAAGAGTCTCCCTGGCTGCTCCCATCAGGTGTTGCCATCTCTCAAGAACTCCAAACCATTTGTGGATTTACTCGTCTGACAAACGTGCCTGCTCTGTGCTAGGCACTGTAATAGGTAAGGAGACCAGAAAGACAGGTGAAGACAGGTGAGGACGGGTGAGAACAAGGTATAAAAAAAGTGGTTAACTCTAACTTCAACAACTGGTGGGGGAGGGATAAGAAAATGCTTCAGAGGCCCGGGCACAGTGGCTCACACCTGTAATCCAGTGCTTTGGGAGGCCGAGGCAGGAGAATCACTTGAGGTCAAGAGTTGGAGACCAGTTGGCAATGTAGTGAGGCCCCATCTCTACAAAAAATAAAAATTTTTTAAAAAGCTTCATAAAGGAAGTCTCCATTAAACTGAATGTTTAAAGATGAATTCATTGGATGGATGAGACAGGAGACAGGTCTTTCCCTTTCTTCCTTTTTTTCCTCCCTTTCCCATGACTCATATGTTTTGTTTATAACCACCTGTATGCAAACAGATCAACCCAGCTGCTATCCTATTAAAAATACAGTATCCTTGGCTATAAGCTTAGGTTACCACTTACATATTCATTTACACGGCAATTCCTGTAACCTTGCCTCTTAAGAAAACTAGAGAAAATAAAATTAATTACTGAAGGCAGCCAACTGCACAAATATCCAGACCTTAATTCTAGGTAAAGATTATAGAACATGGCACAGTGTAGACGGCAGTGGGGTCTGTAGAGGTGAACCAGTTGGTTTTACATGGAGAAATTACTGGGTTCTGCCCTGTGCGATTGTAAGCATGACAACAGGTTATGGCTTCATATTTACCAAATTGTTGAGCTATCGTCCACTTAAATAATAATTTTCAGCATAAAGAGCATTTTTCTGTAGCTATCTAGAAAGAAAGTAAAGGTGAAAGTGAGAAATTATGAGCAATAAAACTTGGTGTTTAGGATACTATATCATCTACAATATATAATTTGAAAGATTAATGATATATGTTCGTTTCACCACAAAAATTCAAGACTATATTCCTTCAGTTAGAGCACACAAGGTGAACTTTCAAGTTTTTACAAAATCTTCTCTCCATGAATTTTTGTTGACTAAGCACAAAGTTTTCCATTGCTCTGAACTTTAAAAATACAGTTTGCTATATATGACTCATATGAAATTTATGCTTCCTGATGTATCATTTTTACTTTATGATTTAAAAATCCTTGGAGAATCTTGTTTGCAAGTATCAAGTTCAATTTTATAAACATGTATTCATTATCTAATAAAACAAAATGAAGTATATAGAGCAGGGATCTACACACTTTTTCAATGCAAAGCCGGGGAGCAAATATTTCAGACTTTGCAGGCCACTTATGGTCTGTGTCACATATCTTCATGTCTGTTTTCCTTTTAACAACTCGTAAAAATGTAAAAACCATTTTTGGCTTGTGCATCATGCAAAAAAAAAAAAAAAATAGGCCACAACGTGACCTATGGTTCATAGTTTGCCAACTTCTGCAAAGCCTTGATTTCAGAAACTTACATGAGTATAAACAACTATAATACAAAGGAGATATGTTAATGCTACATAGCAGAGGTATGAGTGTGTGGATATGTAGAATGTGGTTCTTTTCCAGTGGTCTGATCATCAGTGGTGCCTTATCCATAAAGTTATGAAGCTGGAAACCTTAGTCACCCTCAACATTACCCTCTCCCTTTCCCTTACCCTTTATATTAATATTTAATCTGTCATAAGGTTAAATATTAATTAATATTTAATCTGTCATCAGGTTCTGTCCATTTTACTTCCTAAATTTCTCAAACAGATTCACTCCTCTGTATCTCACTGCAACAATCCTATAAAACTATCACCATCCTTAACTTGGAACATAAGATTCCTAATTGGTGTCTTGAGCCCTCATCTATCTTGCTTCTGTACCATAAGTGTGGTACGTCTTCTTCCTATTTCTTCCTATTTCTCTCACACTCTCCTCTCTTTTCTTGCCTCTTGCACCCTCCTTTCGCATCTCTTCCTGAACAATTCCATCCTAAACCATCTGCAGGAGGGCGAGGATCTTCCCCAGCCCAAGATGGGTGTAAAGTTGGCACTGGGTGGGTGAAGACAGGGTGCAGGGCGTATTCCGATGTGGCACTGTCAAGCCCAGGCATCCTGTGGGAGGGAGCTGGGAACGGGAACAGGGCTGGAGCAGGACGGGGCGGCAGTGAAGATGGAAGATAAGGTACAAACACTGGGACTGATCAAATAGGTAAATAGGTAAAGCCAGGCTTTTCACTGTCTGAGAAGGAAATTACAAGTACAGAGACAGAAGAAACTGGAATGATCCCTGTGATCTGTGGTATCAGATTGGGACTAGAGGTAGCAATAAATTCATGGTTTTCAGTATGTAGGTAGGTAGACAGAAATACAGGTTCAGGTAGAAATGTGATGTGATATGTGTGTGTTCCTTAGCTCTCTCCACTGAGAGAGCCTGGGAGCAATGACAGCCCAATAGCAAGGAGCCATTTAATGCCCAGATTGGCACTTCTAAACCACCATTTTCTACTAAAAGACACCAGGACTCCTTGAAGTACTCTTGGCCAAGTCCAGGGCTGGGTAGAGAAAGCACAAGATGAGCCTGGAACATCTTGTTGTGCTTCAAAGCAAGAATGTACGAAACAGACAAATAAACACTATGGAAAAATGGCAAAGAGCATGAAGCCAGCTTGAATGGGCTTCTGTTGACCAAACCTGCTACATGATGTAGCCTAGTGTTTTTCATACTTTCTGTGCACTCATCAACAAAAACACAAATTTGTGAACTCCACCCCTCAAATTTCAGACACGTGGTCTGGACTGGGACCTGAAGATGCATATTTTTTATCAAGCCCCAGGTGTGTTTCTCATGCAAGTGATCTGTGGACTTAACTTAAAAAAGCATAGATCCGGCCGGGCACGGTGGCTCAAGCTTGTAATCCTAGCTCTCTGGGAGGCCGAGGTGGGCGGATCGTTTGAGCTCAGGAGTTCGAGACCAGCCTGAGCAAGAGCGAGACCCCATCTCTACTATAAATAGAAAGAAATTAATTGGCCAACTAATATATAGAGAAAAAATTACCCGGGCATGGTGGTGCATGCCTGTAGTCCCAGCTACTTGGGAGGCTGAGGCAGCAGGATTGCTTGAGCCCAGGAGTTTGAGGTTGCTGTGAGCTAGGCTGACGCCACGGCACTCACTCTAGCCTGGGCAATAAAGTGAGACTCTGCCTCAAAAAAAAAAAAGCATAGATCCACTTAGCATAATGTTTTCAAGTTTCCACTGAACTGTACACTTAAAAGTGGTTAAGATGGTAAACTTTATGCTTTATGTATTTTACCACAATTTTTAAAGACTTGAAAAAATTAAAAACTGAGAAAAGAAAAAACAACCCTATAGATCCAGCCTCTGACGCTCTTATTTCTCCTGTCTCATTTCCCATAATTTCATAATTTCCTCCCTATGTGCTACCTGTGCTAGCTACAGTGGGACGCCTTTTGGGGAACTACTTTCAGTTGGTTAGCAAAGTAGATAGTGAACTTTCCTGAGGATTTTTAGTAGAATGGGTAGATGTAACAGGCAGATTGCAGTGGGCTGAAGATGAGAAAGGGTCAGAAGCAGTTGAAAAGTTTAGACAGAAGGGAAAGAAAATAAGGGCAAACACACAGGGAGGGTTTGGGCTGGAGGCAGGGGCGTCCAGGGAGTAGGCACAGGAAGGACCCCCGTTGCAGCCAATAAAGCAGACGGTGTCGTCCCTGGGAGGAGAGAGCAGCTGGGGCGTGAGGGGACTGGAGCTCACCTGCAACACTGCTGTGGGGGCTTCAGTAGTAAATCAGTTAGGGGCAAACGAAAAGGAAGATTGAAGCTTCTGCTGCTTCAGACTCACAGTCTTCAAACTGGAGAGTTAGGAGAGATGGGTCAAACTCTGAACTGGATGCTCAGATCCCTTCTGCGACCTGCCAGTTAACAGGAAATTATTATCACCCCTAAGTCAGCCCTTCACATTTTGGCCAGCTCAGATTGTTCTTGCATCCTGTAACCTCTACGCTTTGCCTGACTGTATTCAGGGGCAAGCCTCAGCCGGCTTCTACACGGCAGCCCTTCACAGGCTGGAGATGCCAAGAGACTGCCACCAAGGCTTCTGTGGGATAGGTATCCCCAGTCTTTCCAATTATTCCTCATTAACACACTTTCATGTTTGATGAAGGGGACATCATCATTCGAAGGTGTCCCACCTTCGTTCCTGCTTTTCTCCTCAGATTGTATTTTTCTTTGTATATTTCCCTCTAGTAGTTCCCGTGGGATGGCTTGCCCAGTGTGGAATAGAGCAGAGTCATTGACTTTCAGAGTCTGGCTGTGGTCATCATGCTAATACAGTCTAGGACGGCATTAACCATTGGCATGGGAGAGGTGTAGGGGAGGCAAGAGGACAATGACTAGTGACAATATCAAGTTTGCTGTCCACAAACACGTTCATATCTTTTGTTCACGTCCCCCTGGCAAGCCAGATTGTATTTAAACTATATTTATGCAGCTGAGGCGAAAACATGTGGTGCATCATTATTCTATTGATTTATAGGAAAACATTGTGAATATTAAATTATATTGGAGACTTTCTCAAGCTAGTGTGTGGCCAGGGGCTGAAGAATGCTGGTTATCACCTTCCTTTGTGATTTCATATTACATTTAGATTTTTCAATTTCAACACGTATGTGGCACTGTCATAGTGTCTACGTGTCTCTCACTGTAGTTTACCTTCCTGTGGGCTGCAGACTACTTCCGGGTCAAACCTTATGTCATGTATTTCTACATCTCCAACATGCACCTCTGTGGTAGCTGCTTATTAACCTGTGACGGGGTCTGGCCTGAGAACACATGCCTGTGGGTCTAGGCAATGATTCCTGAGGACTGTTCACAGCCAAGCAGAGGGAAAAACAGACAGGAAGTGCCTCCTGAAGAACCCACTGCCACCTATGATATAGTCATGCAAAACAAACAAAAAAACTGACTCAAAACATGATCAAGCCGCAGGATATAACTACCAGTTTATAGACAAAACAGAAGAATCTGTCAAATGGCATTGCAGGGATGTAGCTCAGCAAAATCCAGGCTGTGAGGAATTTTGTAGAACAAACAACCCAGTTTCTTTAATTAAAATTTAACAAGCAAGAACAAAAGAGATGAAGGGGGAATCTATAAATAAAATGAGGCATAGAAGACATTCATTGCAAGGTTTGGATCTTATTTGTAATACAATTCAAAAAAACAAATGGCAAAATATTTTAAGAAAATTAGAGAAATACAAACACCGAATACTTAATGGTACTAAGTAATTATTAATTTTCTAGGTACAATAACAACTGGTGGCAATCATAATCTTGAAAGACAATCCCAAACACCATCACCCCGAATGCTGAAACCTGAACACTGAATTCCGAGGAAGGGATTAGTGTGTCTTTGGTTGTACACAGGGTAGTCGTATCATGTTAGGTGGAACTATTATCTTGATGTTGTCTTTATTTGGAAATTAAGTATGGTTTAAGGAGATGCATTTGGGTGCCAAATTGACAAGAGTGGACTTAATTTTAGGTGTCAATTTGACTGGATTAATGAATGCCTGGAAACCGGGTAAAACATTATTTTGAGTGCATCCGTGAGGGTGTTTCCAGACGAGATTAACGTGTGAGTCTGAGTAAATTAGAGAGAAAGATCTGCCCTCAGTGTTGGTGATCACCTCCAATCAGCCAGGGGCCCAGAAAGGACAAACACAGATGGTGAATTGGTCTCTCTGTGAGAGCTGGAACAGATTTATCCCATTGTGGTTTTTGATCAATCTCATCAAAAGACTTAGGTTGTTTAAGTCATGATATTTTAGATGATGGCAGTAACAAAGCTGAACTCTCATCTAAAGAAAAGTTCTGGGCTGCATGTGGTAGCTCATGCCTGTAATTCCAGCACTTTGGGAGGCTGAAGCAGGAGGATTGCTTGAGGCCAGAAGTTTGAGACCAGCCTAGGCAACATGGTGAGACCCTGTCTCTACAAAAAATTTTAAAAATTAGCCAGGCATGGTGCTGTGCACCTGTAGGGAGGCTGAGGCAGAAGGACTGCTTGAGACCAGGAGTTCGAGGTTGCTGTGGGCCATGACCATGCCACTACACTCCAGACTGGGTGACAGAGAAAGAGAGAGAGAGAGAGACCTTGTCTCTTAAAGAAAAGAAAAGAAGAAAGAAAAAGAAATACTGAGTGAGTCCAGGGGAAAAAATGGGGGAAAAGGTTTGAACAGACACCTAATAAAGGTGGGAATAAGTGCACGAAAAAATATTCAATACTATTAATCACCAAGGAAATGAAAATTAAATGCACAATGGCATACTCACTTGAATGGCTAAAATTAAAAGACAGACAATAAAAATTGCTGGTGAGAAGGAGGAACTGGAGCTCTCATGAATTTCTAGTGAGAATATAGAATGGCAGCACCACTTTGGAAAATAGTTTTGTTATTATTTTTGAAGTTAAGCAAACATAAACTATCTGTATGACTCCTTAATCCCATTCCCAACGGAAATAAAAGCATATATCTCTACACCAAAACCTGTGTGAAAATGTTTATAGTTGACTCGTTTTTAAGAGCCACAAACTGGGAACAACCCAGATGTCTATCAACTGATGGAAGGCTAGACAAACTGTGGTATATCCATACAGTGGCATACTACTCAACTGTAAAAAGGAACAAATCATAGGATTTCTGCAACATGGATAAATCTCAAGAGCATTTCATTAAATGAAAGAAGTGAGACTCAAAAGACTACATACTACGGGATTCCATTCATTTGCTATTCTGAAGAAGGCAAAACTATAAAAACAAATCAAATCATGGAAGCCAGGAGTTGGGAATCAGGGTGGAGACTGACTTTGAAGATAAGAGAACTCTTTAGGGTGCTAACATTTTTCTACATTTTTATTGTGATGGTGGTTAAACAACTATAAACAATTGTCAAAACTGATCAAGCTGTACACTTTTAAAAGATAAATGTTATTGTGTATAAATTATATAACTCTATAAACTTCATTTGTTTAAAAAAGTACTGAATAAAGTGGAACAGAGCACAGAAGTTCTATGTGTTCTCCCAGAACTTTACTGGGATAATCAAGTGACATGCTAATTATCCTATATGTGGCTAAAAATTATGCATATTTTCCCACAGTGTTTCATTGAGGCCACAGCTGTAATTTACGTGCTGAAAAAAAGAAAGGAAGGAGAAAAAATGGGAAACAATCTCAAACTGGATATTTGGGATTACAAAATGAAAAGAGTTTATTTTGCTCATACAGAAAGAGTATGACATATTGAACAAACTTCCTGATGGTGAAACTTCTGAGGATTCACGAATTGTTGACTAAACATTTCTGAAGCACAGTTGTTCCAGTTTGCTATAATGACCACTGTATGTGTTTTTCAGGTCATACAGAGGGTACTCGCAGGAGCAGCCGCAGTACATTGGAGATTGTTAGGCAGTGAATTCTTAATCCTTCTGCGGTCTTCAACTCTTCTTGAGGGCTCCCTCTTCTCCTTTCAGATAGGCAAATGATTTGGAAAATGCACTACCTGAGATACTGGGAGTTTGACTGGATATTCCTCTGATGGAATGGGCCTCCAATGAAAGACATGTTTAACACAAAAACATTTCTGGTTACTAATGGTTTGTCACTTCGGTGGGGGAGGAAATAGCTTGAAGCAAGCTCCTCATTGAGCCCATGGATTGTGTTATGTCAGTGATAATCTACTCTGCTAATGAACTCACTCTGGTCAGCATTTACAGAAAATTTTTGAATTTCTGTCCAGTGAGTGCTTATTAAATCTTTTAGTTTGCAAAGACGAGTTAGGAGGCAGGGATGTACTGGGAGGTGGCTCATGCAGCTTTTATCGCTGGCACCGTGATTTGATAGCTTTCCTTGTAGCTGTGGGGTTGGTTAACAACTTTGGTTCCATGCTCTCAGGTTAATTTAAGCCTCTAAGCTCAGTCCTCTTTTAGTTTCGGGCATCATTTTCTCCCCTGGTGATGCAATTCTCTTCCACAGTTTCAACTACCACCAGTATGCTGACAACTATCAAATCCATCTGTTTTGTGTCAAGAACCATGTACTTAACCGACCATGGGGCATCTCCACTGGAATGTCACACAGATCTTAATGTAACGTATATATTTCCCATTATAGTTCTTATATGAGAATGGCACAAAGATAAACCTCATCACCAAAGTCAGAAGACTGAGATTCCTCCTTTTCTTCTCCCCTTCTCTTATTTCCTATGTACCACCAGTCTGCAAATCCTGAAGAGTTGGAGTTCATCATATTTTCTCAAAACACTTGCTCCCATCCTCCAGTTCGTGGCTTTATTTCTGATCCTTATGTCTCTTACACAGATGATTAAAACTCTCTTCCCCCAAGTCTTCCTTTCAGTAGTGGACATTTGACTTGTATTTTTTGGCCTTTCCAGGATCTATCCCCTCACTCCCTATTTTGGGAATTCTCTGGTTGTTTTCTAACATTCATTTACCTTCTTCCATAGTAACAGGATTTTAATTGACCACATGGCCACACAGAATCCTGAGTACGTTTGTTTTGTTAGCTTTTCTTGCAGCTAGGTGTGGCTGTGTCATCAAGTTCCGGACAGTGGTATGTGTATTAATAAGTGCAAGGGAGACATGCAGCTTTTAGGTCGTGTTATTAAAAGAAAGGAGCACGCCATATCATTTTTCTTCTTTCTTCCTGCTAGCTGAAAAGCAAAGGTGATGGTGGGAATTGGAACAGCTTCCTTGGACTGTGCAATGAAAACTATGTGTAGAGGGAGTATTTCAGAGTGAAAATACAGAGTAAGGTTGGGCCAGCAATGGTTTCACAGAAGAAAGGTGCCAAACCAACTTGCACCTTCGTATGAGAGAGAAATAAACTGTAGCCTGCTTAAATCATTGTTAATTTTGGTCTTTATTACTGCAGCCAAGCAGATATCCTAACTAATGCTCTATTTATGAAGGCATAGTAGCCGGTTATCCCTCACTCTGCTGCCTGGCTACCAAGGTATGGGCAGATGCCCTAGTGCTGACAGAGTGGTGTCCCAATTGGGTGATCAGGACTAATGCAGGACAGCAGTGGCAGTAATGTCCTACCACTGCAGAATCCTCTTGGTGGAACAGTCCAACCATGAGTCAGCTTCTGTGCCTCTCCCAAACCACCTTCGCTCCTGCCCATTTCTAAGTCTGGTCGTCCAGCCTCTTGATAATTTGGTCAACTTCTGATATATTGCTAGTAAATTCCTCCTTTATATTTAAGTGAGCAGAATAGGTTTATGTGACTTGCAAAACAAGACTCCAAATTGATGCACCGAATTCTGATGTTGCTCTCTTCCAATCTATTCTCTGTACTGCTGCCTGAGAAGTATTTGTAAACAAAGATCTAATCGTGCATTTACCCTGCTTAATACCCATCAGTGGTTCCCTAGTCATCATCTGCAGGATAACCTCCATAGCCTGGCATGTGAAGCCTTCCATGATCTCACCCCTTGTCTCTCTTGGGACCTGCCTCTACACCATGTGGTTCAGCCACACTAAAGCACCCTGCAGGCACAATGTCTTCACCCTGCCTCTCCTTCTGCCTGTAATTCCTAACCCCTCCTCCTATCTGCTTGGCAATTCTTATTCAAGAGACACCTTGGGGTTCCTTGCCTCAAGCTTCCTTAACTGCCCCCCATGCTGGTCACCCCTTGGTAAATAGACAATTCTGTTCTTTGGGCTGTACCCTGTCCCTTATTCTTAACCTACCCTTCTACCACCTCAAGTGTTTGCCTCTACAACATTGAGTCATTTTTCTATTTTTTCTAGCATCTCTTCTATGATTGGTGCTTAGCATACATATATTAAATGCAAGTGAATCATCTTTCTGTAAAACTGCGGTCCCTAAGCCCGGGTCCCAGGCCTGTTAGGCACCAGGCCGCACAGCGGGAGGTGATGGGTGAGCGGTGAGCAAGCGAGAGAAGCTTCATCTGTATTTACAGCCGTTCCCCATCGCTGGCATCACCGCCTGAGCTCCGCCTGCCCCCCATTCCTCATTCGTGGAAAAATTGTCTTCTGCGAAACGGGTCCCTGGTGCCAAAAAGGTTGGGGATCTCTGCCGCAAAAGATTTGAAAAGTTTAAAAACAAATCAGTAGGTGGCAGCAGAGCTGTTCTATAATATTAAAAGCAACTTTTGCAGTTCTAATTTTTTTAAGCTACATGAGCCAGCAGGTGGCGCTCTCTGACACGAAAGCCTTACTTAACAGTGGATGCACAGCCCGTCATGGTTTAGGTATGTGCAGATTTGGGTTAAAACCCGAAGCCATCTCCACTCACATAGTTTACTATCAACAAGACCTTACTATCTTCAACAAAAGTCTTTGCCATTCGAGGAGAGTCTTGTCCAGGAAGACTAAAAGTTGCGAATAACTTTGTTGTTTGTTTCGGGAAATTCCCCAAAAACACCCATTAAAAAAACCACACTGTTAAACTTTCAAGTTGGTAATAACTGTTTACTCCCCAAGACTCTTCAAAGCCCTTGCTGTTCACTGATCTTTAATTATTATTATGTCATGATCTTTACCAAATCCTGAGCAAGGCCCCCTGCATTGAAAGACCAGTGTTGCCCTCTGGCTTTGAGATGTGCTACTAAGACTTAATCTAGGTAACAACCTCCCTGTGGAGGTCAGCAATAAACCCAGCTTTGCCTTATGAACATATTGCTTTACTGGTATTAGTATTTGGGGGAAGCCAGCATCTGCCAACATAGGTAAAACTAAACGTACATAAATCCGAGTGTAGGGTTTGTTAAAAATGCAGAATCTCAGGCCACAGCCCAGTCCTGTAGAATCAGAATCTGCATCTCAACAAGATGTCCAGGTGATCATGTGCATACCAAGTCTAAGGAATGTTGTCACTGGGGCATTTCCTTTGAAATGATCTCCTCTCACCAGTGAGTGCAGACTGAACGTTTAAACATTAAAGAATAGCTGTTTTCAGTTAAAGTTTATCTAGTTCAGGGGTCCTCACTTTTTAAACAAGGGGCCAGTTAATTGTCCCTCACACCGTTGGAGAGTGTGCACTGTGGGCCTGGGACGAGTTGGCTGCTAAGCAGGACAGGCAGCGGCGGCAAAAACACCTGCAGGCAGAATAAATGTCCTTGGCGGGTGGCATGTGGCCCACATGCCCTAGTTTGAGGACGCCTGATCTAGTTAGTATTACAATTAACAGAATAGAAGAAAGACTTGGATTGAAACCTTTGCTTAATTTTCAGTTTTATTTTAACAGACTTGCCTTAAGAGGATGAGTGGGTTTTTCGGGTATTTGGGGAAACGTGTATCTGCCGAATTCCTTTAAATCATTTTTTAAAAACCTGCCTTTCTTTCCAAGGAAAGCCCTGTAGTGACTTGGGCTTGTATTTCCTAGATGCAGTGCTACATCCTTAGGCATAGTGTGTACTCAGCAATATCTAGGCAGCTGGTAGGTATAAAGGTTTTTTTCTTTTAATTTAAAATTTGAATGTTATTTATACCACTTTCTTAGATCATGTATTTATCCCTTTTTTTTTAATGAGTTGTGAGTCCCATTTGTTTTAGAGATTTCTGCTGATACACCAAACAGATATAATGGAAAGAATATAGAATTCATGGTCAAAAGACATAAATTAAAATCACAGTCTGCCTCTTCCTGGTTGTGTGACCTGGGACAATCCCCTTAACCTCTCTGAGCCTCAATTTTCTCATTCGAAAATGGGAAAAAATGTTATCTATGTAAAAAAGCTGATTTGGGGATCAAAAGAGATAAAGTTTGCAATAAAAGCTCTGTAAAATGACATTTGCTTTTGCAGTCATTTATCTTAAACGTTTACATTGCCATAGCATTTACATATTCCTGTGCATTACAATAATGGATATTAATGAATTAATGCGTCACCTAATAAGTCATTCAAATAGGAAAAGAAGGAGGAGGTAAGAGTTTCTAGAGATGATGACTTATCACTCAGAAATATTTTCTTTTCTTTTTTTTTGAGACAGAGTCTCACTCTGTTGCCCAGGCTAGAGTGAGTGCCGTGGCAACAGCCTAGCTCACAGCAACCTCAAACTCCTAGGCTCAAGCAATCCTTCTGTGTCAGCCTCCCGAGTAGCTGGGATTACAGGAATGCGCCACCATGCCCGGCTAATTGTTTATTTTTATTTTAGTTGGCCAATTAATTTCTTTCTATTTTTAGTAGAGACGGGGTCTCGCTCTTGCTCAGGCTGGTTTCGAACTCCTGACCTCGAGCAGTTCGCCCGCCTCAGCCTCCCGGAGTGCTAGGATTACAGGCGTGAGGCATCACGCCTGGCCTAAATATTGTTTTTTATGGTGATAAATTTTGGCAACTTTGGAGGAATGGTAGGTATGTGGTTTTGGTCGGGGGTGTCTTATGTCACACCCCAGATTGGATACCTACATAATTCTGCATCAGACAGGTTACCTCTATTATGTTTAAAGTAATAAATCCAGAAAGTATACCTATCTTTTGTTGAATTTCCTTTCTTAATTTTCTTTCCTTGTTATTGAAAGCTCAGCACTTGTCCATGAGGCCACATCAGAAGAACGAGGACAAGTGATTGAGGAGAAGGAAAGAGAAGTTTATTACTTTGCCAGCAAAGGAGTAAAATGGTAGACTATCATCTCAAATTCCAGATTCCTGAACATAAACAGAAATGTAGAGCTTTTAAAGGGAGGGCCCTCAGTTCTAGGCTATTGTCATTAAACTACAGTTAATGATTCTAATCATCCCATCTCTGTCAAAGAGAAAGGCTGAGACCTCCACCCACCTGGGAGGCCCACCCCAACCTCCTCCAGCCAGGCACCAGGCCTGGGATGGAGCTGCCAGTTCAGCCAAGCTAGCTCCTGTAACACAAAGAACAAAAGACATCCCCCTGCCCCTCTGACCATCTGCCCCCTCAGTGAAGGATGTAGGCCTCAGTTCCCGAAAAGAGTGGGGGAAGTTTTAAAGAGACAGAAAACATCCTTTATTATTCCCTCTGTTACTTTCTCTCTGAAAACCACACAATCCACTGTTTTTTCTATTGCTACTTAATGAGCTTTTTTCCCCAACCACAATTAGTGCTATGCTTACGCTAAGGCACACCTACAAATTCTTTGACTTTGTAGGGGTGAGGGGAAACTTACCCTTTCCGCTGAACATTCTCTGGAAGATCAACTCACAATTAAGGCAGATTAATAAGAGAGAGGGTTTATTTACCAATACCATGCATGTGGAAAGAATCACATAGTGATTACCCAAAATCCCAGTGGAGTTGAGATATTTTTATACCTGTCTTCTTGGAGGGAAGGGGGAGATGACGAGTATAGGTAATTCTGTTTAGGGTGAAAAATGGTGCTAGGGACAAATGGATGGGGGAAACAGATTGACTTATAAATAATTCTCTTTGCAAATTAAATTAATGTAATAGACAGGTAATGTATTTAAAATAATTTGGGCCACGTCTAGTTGCATTCTTGATCTTCTTTCTTGCAATATATTGAGATAACAGGGAGAGGAAGGGAAATCAGTTGCCCCCTTTGATCTTTTGATCAGGTCAGTCCGGTTTATGCAGATAGAGGGAAAGCCACTTCCAGGGCTTTTTTGACCTCAAATGGCCTTTAATTCAAAATATTCTTTATACCGAGGAGTCATATTTTGGGGGTGAAATTCCCTGAGCTCCTTCAAATTCTTCTGGTATTATGCAGAAAAGAACCCGACTGAACTTACTAGGTTCGTAGAATGCCCGGAGGAAGTAACCACACTTACTTTTCGTGGTTCAGAGATTAGTGCTGTGCCTAGTCCATTATAGGATCTCTGAAAATGTTAGAACCTTACCCAATGACATTCACGTATGACTTTATACTAATAATAAATCTGTGTGTGACTCAGCCACAGAAAAACAACAGAACCAGGAAACAAAGACTCTGAGTTTTGGTTCTGACTAGCTTTATTTTGTTGTTTTACAAACACGGAACCTCCTGGGATAGATATGAGTCCTGACTCAGCCAGTGATTAGTTGTTTAGTCATGGGGAGTTACTTAACTTCTCTGGGCCTAAATTTCCTCCTGTACGAACTGGATTAGATTGAGCAGTCTAGTCCAAGATTGTGTGCAATGTGCCTAGAGGGGTGGCTCCAGCCCAGAGTTTGTTCCAAGGGTCTGTTGATTGCCCTGAGAAACAGCTGACTGCTCTAAGAGCGACTGGGCGGCAGTTCCAGAGCAGCCATGAACTGTACCTGTGACTCAGGAAAGCAGGAGCTGATACTAAAAAAGACCCGGGTCCGTTCAGCCCATAACACCCCCTCTTTGCCTCCTGTTCCTCTGTAAAATGCCTTCATTTTAATAAATAGATCACGCAGTCTTCTCTTCTCCACTTTCCAAACAATCCTTTGCACTGCCACAACAATTCTCATAGGAAAATGCAAATAAGATCATACCTCTTCTCTGTTTTCAATTGTCAATTCATTGTTAGTGGTTTGTATGTGGCATGACACTTAATGCCTTGAGAACCTGGCCCAGTTTTACATTTACTCTTTGCCCTTTTCTCTATCTACAAAGTATACCTTCAGCCTGTCCACGTAGGACTTGGAAATGTTCTCCCAGCCTACCAGGTCGTGACTATTTATACATGCTACTAGTTTTAGGAAATGATGATTACTCATTGGTTACACTGATTGTTGCTGGGGAGATGCCTTCATGGAAGCGACTTATCTGGCATTTTTTGTGCTGGCAGAGAGTTCTTGTAACAGTTCTTATCACAGGCATACATGCATATGGACTTTCGGAGAGCCTTTGTAATAGTTCTTATCTCAGATATACATGCATGAAATTTCCTCCCTCATGACCTTCTGGCTCTGCTTTCATTTGGGTCTGATATAAGTAACTCCATTTTAGCATTGGCAGCTTTCACAATTTTCAAGCGCTTCACTGGTAAACAAATTAGGGCGAAACCCATAGGGCCGGCAGACATTAAGGATAGCTTCCTCAGGTGCAAACACGGTTCCTTGCCACCGGGTGAACTGCTCCTCATGTGGCCTGGGTAAAAAATGGCAAAAGATGTTTTCTGCCTCTTTAAAACTTCCCCAACCCTTTTTGGGAAGTGAGGTCTGCATCCCTGCCTCAGGCAGGAGGTAGGGGAAGGGCAGGGGAATGTCTTTTGTTCTTTGTGTTATGGGTGATAGCTCCGTTGAACACTGGCTCCTGCCCAGGCCTGGCGCCTGGCTGGCGGGGGGTTGCCTGGCCAGTGGAGGTCAGGGACAGGCTTCATTTTGGGCAGAGATGGGAGGATTAGAATCATTAGCTGTAGTTAAACAACAATAGCTTAGAACTGAGGGCCCTCCCTTTAAAAGCTCTGTATTTCTGCTTATAGTCAGGAATTTGGATTTTTGAGATGACAGTCTGCTATTTTTTTCCTTTGCCGGTAATAAACTTCTCTTTCCTTCTCCTAAAACCACTTATAGGTCGGGCGTGGTAGCACACGCCTGTAATCCTAGCCCTCTGGGAGGCCGAGGTGGGAGGATCACTCAAGGTCAGGAGTTCGAGACCAGCCTGAGCAAAAGTGAGACCCCCGTCTCTATTAAAAATGGAAAGAAATTAATTGGCCAACAAAAAATATATAGAAAAAATTAGCTGGGCATGGTGGTGCATGCCTGTAGTCCCAGCTACTCGGGAGGCTGAGGCGGGAGGATATCCTGAGCCCAGGAGTTTGAGGTTGCTGTGAGCTAGGCTGATGCTACGGCACTCTAGCCCGGGCAACAGAGTGAGATTCTGCCTCAAAAAAAGAGAAAAAAATCAAACCACTTATCCTCATTCTTCTGATGCGGCCTTGTGGACAAGTGGCGAGCTTCTGGTAACAATATTTCCAAGTTCTAGCTCCAGCGTCATCTCCTATAATCCTATCATTGCCTCTGCAATTGATCACATTGCATTGTCATCGTTGGTTATTTATTTTGATCATCTGAACCCACTCAAGTGATCTATTTTGAACAAACACATAACCTCAGTAATATGTCTAACTAAAGTGAGCTCATCCAACAAGATCAAGATAGTATCTTTTCTTCTAGAGTTTACGTTTTGCCCAGAATTCTCTGTACATGGAGTAGCCCACATCTAGAATCACTGTTGCCAGAACAAAGCATTGGGTGGCCACATGCGTGTGGATGAGGTGAACGGGCATTTTCGTAGTTCCCTTGCTTTTCAATTTGTATAATCTTCATGCAGCAATTGCTGCAAGACCCATCATTCCAGTAGGGATGAATGGTGCCACTCTAGGTTTTTGGATAAATTTGGATCCCTGATCTTCATCATATGAAGAGAAAGGAATATCTGTGTCAGGTGACATTGTGATCACTTGAAGAATCTTCAAGAGCAACAAAACCCTCATGATCCAACCAGCTTCTTGTTGGTTGTTTTTATGCCTCATTCCTCAACTAACACATGAGCTTCAGGGAAGGTAGGCATCTGGTTTTATTCTTCTTTGTTTAATCTACAGTGCCTAGCACACTACTTTGAACATGGTGGCGCTTAATCAGTGCTTGTTAAATGAACAAACACTCTCAAAAGAAAAGTAGTGTCTCTTAACACATCTACTAGACTATTCTTTGGTGAATCATTTTTTAAGCTTCTCCTCAATGTTCATTTTGTCAATCTAAAATAACAACAGAGGGAGTAGCTCTGAAAACAAATGAGTTTTTTTGGGAATGAGAAGAATTATAACCCAGGATATTTGTAGATGAATCATAGCATAGCTAGGGAAGTTGAGGCAAGGGAAAGCTTTTTTTTTTTTTTTTTTTGAGATAAGGTCTTGCTTTGTTGTTTGTTGCTCAGGCTATAGTGCAGTGGTGTCATCATAACTCATTGCAACCTCAAACTCTTGGGCTCAAGCCATCCTCCTGCCTCAGCCTCACAAGTAGCTGGGACTACAGGCGTGAACCACAACACTTGGCTAATTAAAAAATTTTTTTGTGTGTGGAGATGGGGTCTCACTATGTTTCTCAGGCTGGTCTCCATCTGTTGGCCTCAAGCGATCTCCCACCTTGGCCTCCCAAAGTGCAAGGATTACAGATGTGAGCCTCCGCGCCCAGCCAAGGCAAAAAGGAGAAGTTCACATAAGCTGCTTTGAAAAAAAGTTCATCATTCATGGAGACTCATTGCAGGAGCTGCCAATTACTCATTAGTAATGCTGTTTGTTCCCAGAGAGATGCCTTCATAGAAGCAACTTACCTGGAATTTTTCGTCCTAGCTGAGAGTTCTTGTAACAATTCTTGTCACAGGCATATGTACATACGAACTGGCAGAGAGTGTAATAGTTTTTATCTCAGACATACAGGTATGAGATCTCCTCCCTCGTGACCTTCTGGCTCCACTTTGGGTTGGTTCTGACGTAAGTGACTCCATCTTGGCATCAGCAGCTTTCACAATTTTAAAGTATTTCATTGGTAAACAAATTAAGGTGAAGCTGGTAGGGCTGACAGACATTAAAGATAGCTTCTCCAAGTGCAAGAGTTGAGAGTGTAGGTGGGAGCAGAGAAGGGGAGAGGATTGTGGGTGAATCGAGAGGTAGGTGATGGAGTCACTATGGCCATTCAGCTCAGCTGGAAAAGGTCCTCCAAGAGGACCGACTGTGACTCTTCAGTTTGGGATCTCCACCTCATAATACAATGCCAAACATCAGGGCGGTATGTGCTCTGGATCATGTTGCAAAGCAGGGGAAGTTGGATTTGGAGGCTTCCTGCATAATCCATAGACTGCACCCTTCTCATTTTCCCCTTGCCTGTTGTTCCCTGGCTGTTACCATTCACTCACTCAGTCACTCATTCATTCATCCACTTGCCCATTCATTCCACAAATAATTTTAGCACCATAGATATTTTCAGAATCTTTGTCTCCTGAATTCGGGATTTGTATCCTGAATATTGATGATGGAAGACTCCTGAAAACCCTCCAGATCAGAGGGATGATGGTGTCTTGGTGTCTTCAGGGCCCCATGGCAGACAATGTGAAGTAAAATGAAGTGGCAGGCTAGGTCTTTTGGGAGCCTTCATAAACTCATGGGGACTACCAGGTATCAGTGGTGACAAATGCAGATCTCCCGCCTTCACCAGACATTAAGTTTTGTGTGTGTGTGTGTGTGTGTGTGTGTGTTTATTTTCTTTTTGCTTTGGATGGGAGGAAGAAAGACAAGCGCCCGAGTTCCGTGCAGGGCTCCTGCCACAGTGTGCTGGTCGTGGGCCCCGGACCTGTGGGAGCACCAGCCTGGCAGGTGGGCACTGACTCCATATCACACCTGACCCCACCTGAGCCCATCCTATCACGCTCTTCCGCAGAGCCTGTGGTCTCTGAGGCTGAGCAGTTAACCAACAATGGTGATGACCATGAGAGCCTTCTGGAAGCCCCAGGTTTGCCCTTTGGTTTTGTGCTACTATCGTACTGACGTCACCCAGGGCAGCGTCCATTCCCTCCTCTGGCAACTTCTCGCCCAAAGAATGGCCTGACGTGTTTAACTTTTCTAAAACCAAGGAGTCTTCTAGGAAGAGATGTGGCATGGCTATGAAAACTCAGGACTGCAGAAGTAAATCCTTGCATATACGGCCAAATGATTTTCAAGGACATAATAAAAAACACACAATAAATAACATGAACTGTACAATGAAAAATAGTTAAGATAGTAAATGTCATGCTATGTATATTTTAACACAATTAAAAAGAAAAGGAAATATATGGTGAAAAACCAGATTATATCACTGATGTCTTAAAAATACTGTTTAAATATTTTCAAAGAGATGGGTGAGGGGAGGGAAAAAGATTTTCAAAGAAAATTTAAAATGCAAACTATATTTTTTGTGAGACTTTAAAATAACACATAAACGTTAAAAAAAACCCCAAAAACCCTTGATGCTGTTTTCTGTATTAAACAGAGACAATGAGGGTGGTTGGTGGGGAAGGGTTTGGGGACAGCCTGAAAGAGCTGTGTGTCACAGAAAAGCACATCTACTTATTCGACAAATTAGTAAGTATGTGCTATCGGCAATACTGAGATACCGTGTTTCCCCAAAAATAAGACCTACCCATAAAATAAGCCCTAGCAGGATCTAAGCATTTGTGCTTAGAAATAAACCCTATCCCGAAAATAAGACCTAGTGACGGGCGTGGCTGTGCAGCGCATCTGCACAACCCATGCATTTCCTCGTGGAGTGGTAAAGAAGATGAGCAGCCCTTCTCATCTGCCCCATGGTGACAGCTACTATCCCAGAGGTGACCGGAAAGGTGCGGGCAGCCCACCAACAAGATCCGCTCCCCTGTCAGGTCCTGGCCATCCTGTGCATGCTGCAAGCTGAGGCTTTGAGGTGAAAATAACACATCCCCTGAAAATAAACCCCAGGGTGTCTTCTTGAGGAAAAATAAATATAAGACCCTGTCTTATGTTCGGAGAAACACGGTAGATACAAGGATCACAGTTAGGACAGCTGAAACCTTACTCTCGTCTACCAAGTGTTCAATTATTCCACAGTTGCTGCTGACAGTATGTAGGGACTAGGAGCTGAGGGTGGAATTGCGAGACCGGGAAGGAGCTTCCAGTCCTGCGGGTGTGAGTAAATTTGTAATTAAACACATGAGAGGACGTGGGACCCTGTCATGTCAGACCGAGGAGCCTTCCCTGACAGGGCGACATCTACGCGGGGCTGACACGGCAGAGCGCCGTGACGGCCCGCAGGGCAGACTGTGTGTTTGGGGTGGCCACGGCGGTCCTGACCTTAGGGCGCGGGAAGGATTTGATGCCAAGAGGTCAGCTTGGTCTCGCCACCAAGGCCTTGGTGTTGAAAGGCGGGACTTTATCCCGAGGGCAGTGGGGGAGCCTCTGAAAGGTTCTAAGTGGGGCAAGGAGGCAAAAAAAGATTTGTTCTTTAGAATGAAATAATCACTCCCTCTTTACTGTGCTCATTAGCTTGGAAGGGGGCGACATCAAAGGCAGGGGGACCAGTTAGGAGGTCGAGGCCAGAAAAGCACAGTAGCACTCAATCGGGAATGGAAGGCAGGCACAGATTTACGAGCTACTTAAACAATAGAATGAACAAGACTTAGTCGATTAGATCTGGGGAAACCCGAGAAAGAAGAAACAAGGTAACACAAGTTTCTTGCAGGCTGCTTGAGTAGAGATTAGCGGCCGAGATTAGCAGAGAGTCGCAGAGATAAGCGACCCCTTCGATTATTGGGGAAATCCCTTCTCTGCGAAGAGGGTTTCAGGCCAGGCTCTCCTCAACTCTTCCTTCTCCCTACCCCAGAGATACTTAATTTTTACACTGTATCTCCGTGGACTGTACAGAGACGTGAATTTTAGCTCATGTTATCTCACGTGCCATTATTTCTTTGTATGCCTCTCTCTCTCTCATTGGTCCTTGAGATCTGGAAAGACAGAGCTCCTGCCGGTTAACCTTTCTAGGAACATGGTTCAGCATAGTGCTTGGCATCTAGAATGTGCTCAGTGAATGATCATGAATGGGGATTGTGACTTAGAGTCAGACAGAAGTGATTAAAGGAAAAAAAGATTCATTTCAGTGCTGTAGAAAGAAGAACCAGAACCGAACTGTCGCCTACTCTACACATGGGAGCAATTACATAAAGAAGGAAGAATGAGGATTTCTACCCATTCAGGGAAATCCCACCAGAGGGGTTAGCAAAGGCGTAAAATATCAGCAGACCTCTAATTACTTAGGTTTTCTTAGTGGTTAACATGAACAGTTTGGCGAAACGGGACTTTGGGCACAGAAGACCCTTGCCCATCTCATAATTTCCTAAACTCTCAAAGCTCAAACCAAATGCTACCTTCTCCAACACAAGTATTCCAAGTCTTGCTGTTCAGTCACGTATCCTGAGCTCCCATAGCATTGTTTCTTTCTGGGTTTTTCCCTTCATTTCATGCCCATCTCCTGAAACTAAATTATAAAGTCAAGGCCTAGGACCCCATATTCCTACCTTCTTTCTGTTTTTCCTTTCAAATCAGTATGGGAGACGGTAGGAGAAGAGACTATTCTTTCTTCTTAATTTTGCACATAAGTGCTCAATAAAGATTTGTTGGGAAAAGAAAAATATATATAAGCAGTATTTATATATAACCAGTATATTTACCTGTTCCCAGCCTTAGGAATGGCCATTGTTGTGTGAAGTGGGACTTGTCACTGAATCAAATTAGAGAGAGTTATTGGTACTAATGTTTTAGTTGTTAATATTACTATTTTGGCCAAAAGAGGTATAAGACTGACTAATGTGATACAATTGAAAGCTGGTGGTGAACTAGAGGAAATCTATACTTGAAATAATGACAGGTGAAGATGATTCCTGCCACAGATGCAGTGGATTATGGGATGTGTTTGAACAGTGGTATCCATGGGGTAAGCTTAGCCCTGTTGCTTGTGCTCTGCAACTTTTGTTGTCTTTCTGCAATATGGTTTCCTGAGGTGTTTCCCTGACGCCTTTCACTTTTGTGTCTGCTGTCTATCATAGCTTTGCTTCTAAGGTGTGTCCACCACCCTTTCTGACTTCTTTTCTTCCCACCCTCTGGGAGCCCATTTAACTTTTCCTCTAGCTTCACTGAGCATTTTTTTCTAGCTTACCTCAAAAATACTTCCTGAACAATGCTTACTGAAGAAATTAATCAGCAACGGCATAAATATTTGCTTCTTGTTGCTTGTGTCATTTGGGGTCTCTGTGTTAACATTTAACTGCTTCCTTCATCCACAAGGATTGTTTGTGCCTGGCCCTCATTTGAGGTTGCCCCAGCACCTGGCCCAGCGAGGACAGACAGAGCTCACCTGGCAGGTCGTTCTCATGACTGCCTTGGGGCCAGGCCTCGTCTGGCTGGTTCTGCTGAGGACTTGATGGCCCTTATTCTGCTCAGAAGCAGATTGACTCTGCAATTGGATCAGGTTCCTACCTGGCAGGTGTCCATCCTTTATATTCAAGGTAACTAGGAGCAGTGGGCCCAGACGAAGCCACTGGATCTGTTGGTAACATTGGTGGGCCTTTGTGAATATGCATGCCCAAAAAATCTGGCTTCCTACATACTAAAGGTCAGACATACCCTGCTAGGAATTTTGTTTACCCGAGCTAGGTAAGCGAAGGTGTGATATAGAGATGTAGATGGAGAGATATAGGCATGAACAGTAGTGAACATGTACTGTGTCGAAAAGGGACCAGCTTAGAAACACCTGGTTCCTGGCTTTGGGCCATTCATTCTATGCCTCTAAAATCAAGGTATGTGACAAGATTTCTGAAGTCATTTAACGTTTTAACATCATGTGATTCTAAGTCATCCTTATTTTACTGTGAGGGTCACTATTAGTGGGTTTCCCCTGGGCTCTGGCAGGGGAAGCAGTGTGGGCTGTTACAGTGGTTCCAAGCTTGCACCTAGATGCCAGGTACCATGGGCTCGTGTTCCAGGTTCAGCCACTCGCTAACTGTGTGACCTCAAATAAATGGCTTAACTTTTCATTTTGTTAATTCATGGTGTTCGTAAACTGGGAATCATAGTACCTACTTCATAGGGTTGTACAGATAAAAATAAATTTTATTTATATAAATTAAACACACATAGATTTAGCCCTTAGATCTGGTACAGAGTAGGTGTTGCATAGACGTCAGCCCTTATTTTAGCAGATTTGACTCCTTAATTGTGCTTTGCTTAGGCGAAGCTTGCTGAGAGTGGGCATTCCCTGAGAACATGCCGGTCCTGCGCAAAAGCAGGGAACGACACGGAAATGGTCGTAAATAGAATGGAAGGATTTTGTTGTTGTTCTGAAGTCATGACCTTTGTTTGTCACTATGAAGCCAGCTGCATGTCTTTTCCTTTTCAACTCACCTGTGTTCCTTTCAAGATCCATCCAGGTTCTGGCCCTGCCCCCACTCCGGGTCCCTGTGCCTCTTCTCTGCCTCACTTTCCATCTTAGCACTTGCACTGCACAGCTCGCTGTGGATTTTTTACCTCTTTAACCTACCCGTCTGTCACTCCCGCTACAGTGTTGTGCTTCCTTAGGGCCTGGAACTCTGCCTGGGACCCTGCTTGTGCCCCGGCACCTAGAACACTGCTTGGTATCCCACAGGCACTTAATAAATATTTGTCGAACAAATTAAGTCTGGTACATATGTATTTCTTTCTGGTAGGTCTTGATTTTACTCCTATATTGAGAGAAGACAAGGTAGCAGTATGTGAAGAAAATGAACCAGCCCATTTCCACACCACCTCAGGGCCTTTGCACTTGCTCTTCCTGTAGCCTGGAACACTTTCTTCAGATAGCAGAGCTCCTGAAGAGGGAGACAGCATAGCTCCTGAGGGAGCATGCGTCTCTCTCCCTCACTTTGCTGAAAACCTTTCCCAGGGAGACCTTCTTGGAGCCCCTGTAAAAAATAGCATTACCCACTGGCCTCCTCCAGACCTGCCGTACCAGCACTATGACTCTTCCTTGATGACTCTTACATACTATTCCCATCTAGTTTACTGTATTCGTTTATTTTTTGTGTCTTTCTTCCTTCACGATGATGGCACAGACTAAGCCCATTTTATTTCCTACTGGTGCTTGGACCAATGTCTGATGCTCAATACATATTTGACAAATGAATTAATATACATGTCAGAACATGTAGAAAAGAGGGCAGCATTTATATTTTCTTTAAAAACATTAATCCCCAAGCTGGGCATGGTGGCATGTGCCTATAGTCCCAGCTACTTGGGAGGCTGAGGTGGGAGGATTGCTTGAGCCCAGGAGCTTGAGGCCAGCCTGGACAACATAGCAAGACCATGTCTCTAAAGTAAAATAATAAAACATAAAATAATAATAATAAAAATTTACCCCTTATAAAGGCAGATCATGCTTACTCAAACAATTTATTATTAAAATAAGAGAGAGACATCCATAGTCTTATCAGACAAGGAACATCACACAGTACATAATATTGTAGCCTGTTTTTTTTATTCTGTTGTAAGCAATTTGTATACATAGTTTTGCATTTTGCATCCTCTACTACATAATATTGTATTATAGGTGCTACCTGTGCTGCTTTTAAAATCAGCATGGTGTATGTACCACATTAGCAATTAAAGCACTATTCAGAAATTATTTATTTTCTCTCTGTCATCTTTTAATAAATTTAGATTTTTTTTAGTCTCTGAGCCATATGGCACAGATGAGAAATAGAGATGTGGGACCAGAAAAGAGGCTAAGAAAGAGGGATTTCCTTTTTTCTTTGATCCAGAACCTTCTCTATAACATCCACAGCCCTTGTGAGACAATAGTTATCCTTTAGGTTTTATGTCTTCTGGAAACCCATCCCTGAATTCCTCTAAGACTAGAGAGAGTATCCCTCATGCATGCTCCTCCTTAAACAAACAGCATTGCTTTCTTCTCTTCCTCTCTGGATTGTAAGCTCCCAAATAGGAACAGCCATGTTTTATGCACCACTGTATGCTCAACACTTGCCAGAGGACTTGAAATATGACACTCAGGTGATTTTTGTTGAAGGAGTGAAAGACCATTGTGGACATGAATGGTCTCATGTCTTAGCCTGTACTTCTTTGAAGTGTCTTCCTCCTCTTCTGAGACATTTTATTCTTCTAAGACATTTTATTCTTCAAATCCATAATATTCCATGTTTGTCTTGCCCATTTGACCACAAGCTCATTGAGGACAGAGAAGAGGAGCCATCTACTTTGGTGTCTAGGACAGTGCTGGGCTCGTAACACACACTTAATCAATAGTGTGGGAATGTATCAGAAATCATAAAAACCATATAATCTTCCTATTCCTCCTCACCATCATCAATACATTCTTTATGGCCCTGTTTGGACATACAAACAGTAGTAACAGTGTGTCCGTGCACCGATGGAGATTATGAATTTAGCCTTGGAAAGCAAAGCTAAAAAAAAAAAGATAAATGTTAAACTAGGTGCCGGATTCATGATGCAAACTGCAAATTGAAGAAGCTCAGAAAATTTCACCCCAAAATATGACTCCTTGGTATGGAGAATATTTTGAATTAAAGGCCATTGGAAGGGGCCAAAGTACTAAGCCCTGGAAGTGGCTTTCCCTCTATCTGCATAAACCGGACTGACCTGATCAAAAGATCAAAGCGGGCAATTGACTTCCCTTCCTCTCCCTGTTATCTCAATATATTGCAGGAAAGAAGATCAAGCATAGAACTAGATCAGGCCCAAATGATTTTAAATACAATACCTGTCTCTCAGGTTAATTTAATTTGCCAGGAGAATCATTTATTAACACCAGTTAATCTGTCTCCCCATCCATTTGTCCGCCCTAGCACCATTTGTCACCTCTAAACAGAATTACCTATACTTCTCATCTCCTCTCCCCTCCAAAAAGAGAGGTGTAAAATACCTGAACTTCATTGGGATGCTGGGTAATCACTGTGTGATTCTCCCCATGTGCCTGGCAAATAAATCCTTTCTCTTATGAGTCTGCCTTAATTGTGAGTTGATCTTTCAATGAAGTTTCAGGGAAAAGGGCAAGTTTCCCCTCACCCCCTACAAGTTCTTTGGGAAGAACATATAGTGAGTGGGTTTGGCTGGTTAGAAGCAGTTTCCTGGCACGTGAGGGAGGAATAGGACTCAGGCAGAGGGAAGGGCAGTGGTGGGAGTCCAGGCCTGAGGCCCAGGGCCCAGGGCTGAGCTATACATGGCTCTCCAGGCAGCCTGGACCCACCAGGCACTGGGCAAGCGGCCAGGGCACAGGCTACACTCAGAGTCTGGGCGCTCTGTTGGGAATGCTTCAGCTCGGGGTGGAACAGGATGAGAAATGGGTGAGGAGAAGAATCAGGTAGATGGAGAAGTGGGCCAGGGCCACTGCGGCCACCTTGCTTCCCACACCTGGTGGTGGGAGTGCCCTGCCACAGAGCAGACCCCCGAGCCGCTTGAGGATTGCAAGCTTCTCCTGGAGCCCTGTGGCTTGTGCCTCTTCAGGAAGCCGCTGAGCCTGTCTGTGGAGAGGTCTAACATCAAAGGGACCAGCTGGTGAGAACTGGGCAGTGAAAACCATGATGAAGTCCCAGCTCTTCCCAGGAGGCTTAAGGCATGGGCGGGAAATCGTAGAACTTTGGGGAGAGCGGAGGCGACCAACCTCTGCTTTCTATTGTCCTCTCTGGGCCTGCCTTCCCGAAGGTGAGTGTGGCAGACTCAACATCTGGTGGCTCTTGCTATTTAAATGTGCATTCAGGTTTCAGGTCCTATGCATTTGAATTTATAGTTGCTTTTTCAGAAAAACACCTAGTTCTCACCTGCCCCTGAAATTCCCTCATTCTGGAGTCGTTCCTCTATCCCCTCATTTTTTTTAACCCCACCCATGTGCTTGATCTGTTCACTTTCAGTGACTGAGGAGACTACAGCATTTAGCCTCTGGCCTGTGGACCTGGTGGGGTTGGGGGAGGTACTGTTCTTGAAGACTCCTGGCCCAGGACCCTGAACCATACAGGCCATCTCTTATTTCCTCTGGTTCTCACTGGCCTAGCTCCTACTAACTCCTCTGCCTTTGCAGAAACAGAATGGAGAAAATTGGAGGGCACAGCCTTGCTTCTTCATAGCAGGGTCACATACCTGCCTATATGCCTTTGTTTCTTGCTTCTGTATTGAAGCCCATCATTAGGTCCCTTTAGTACTGGTTAGAAAAGTTTGGGGTGAGATAAGGGAAATGTGTTGGGAGGTTGAGAGCTGAGCTCAGGTCTCCTTTATAAGCCTTCAGCCAGCTTTTGATGAGACCATCTGTTGGAGTTGTGATGGAATTTCACTAGCCTTTCAATATGCCATTTAGCTAGCTGTGCTTGTCTGTGCCTGGGCTACCTCGTCCTACCTGGGTCACACATAAATGCAGTAAAGACTTCTTTCTTTTACCTTGTTACTTTTCAGAGTCTCTTCAAGCTTGCTAATTCTTTTCATCCTCTTATCTTCCAGTGGAGACCAAGTTTATCATAGATTTTTCCCTTTATCTTCTTTGCCTTCTAATGACTTTTTAAACCAGCATTCTAATTGTCTTATCATTTACCCTTCCCATCCCTCACTATTTCCTTAAGTCAGGAAAATAATTTGTTTTTTTTTTTTTTTTTTTTTTTGAGACAGAGTCTCACTCTGTTGCCCCGGGCTAGAGTGCTGTGGCATCAGCCTAGCTCACAGTAACCTCAAACTCCTGGGCTCAAGCAATCCTCCCGCCTCAGCCTCCCAAGGAGCTGGGACTACAGGCATGTGCCACCATGCCCGGCTAATTTTTTCTATATATTTTAGTTGTTCAGCTCATTTCTTTCTATTTTTAGTTAAGACGGGGTCTCACTTTTGCTCAGGCTGGTCTCGAATTCCTGAGCTCAAATGATCCACCCTCCTCGGCCTCCCAGAGTGCTAGGATTACAGGTGTGAGCCAATGCACCCAGCCAGGAAAACAAATTTTAAAGCCAAAACATAACCTGAACAGCTAACTGGGTTTTGCCAGCACCCATGTATTTCTAGAGTATGCTTTGCAGCTACAGAATACATTTTGATACATTTTGTATTTTTCTGTATCTGTGGATTTTTTCTTCTTCCAAGTCTCATTGTTCTTTTAGCTTTCTTTATTCTAATAATTTCAATTCAAGGTCATGGTCAGAACGATCTTGGATTGGTCTCTGATGATTTATACTTGCCTTTTCTTAAATCTTTCCCTTGAATTACATAACTGGTTATCTCTGCTCAATCCCAGCAGTAGCTCAACAATTTTTTTTTTAAAATAGAGATGGAGGTCTCCCTTTTGCTGAGGCTGGTTTTGAACTCCTGACCTCAAACCATCCTCTCGCCTCAGCCTCCCAGAGTGCTAGGATTGCAGATGTGAACTAGGCTCCAAGCCCATTTTTTAAATAGTGATGTCTGTATTTAATGTGATTCCAAGTCATTTCCAATTTATAATCTTCCTCTTTTTATCTTTCTTTATACTTAACTTGCTTTGAAATCTATGATTTGATCTCTTATATGTAATGACTTCTACCTGTCCAGCCATACTGGTGACTGTCCCAGTGAAATTTACTGCATCACCTATCAATTCTCTTCTTCCCAGAAAGAGACTTGAAAGTGAGGGAAGGGCCATAGCTTGGTTTTTGCCTTATCTTAGCACCGCTGCCTTCTGGCTAGTTCCCTGCTTTGTTTCTCAGCACATTTCCCATCGGAGACAGAAGACTGCCCACCTCGAGGAAGATGCCTGGACCCTCTTATGCCTGCTCCAAGGGAGTCTACTACCATCCCAGGGTAACTCGGTTGCTCTCTGAGCCCTGTAAACGCTGCCTTCTTGCTGTTCTTTCTGCCCCAGGCCAGCTTATTATCTCCCTTAAACATTTCAGTAATGCTCATAGAGCATTTCCTCCAGCTCAGTTTCCCGACTGCTGGCTTCCTCACTCACCTGAGCCCTAAGGGGTCTCCATGAATCCCATGGCACCTTGGTCTGGCTGAGCTTTCTGGTCTGTTTCCCACCCCATTGATTCGTTCTCATAAGGGATGTTTTCTGAGCATCTGTAGCGTGTTAGACACAGACTCGGACTAAATAAAGCCCGCCAGGATCATGTTGGGTAAGTTACAGAGAGAAAGCCTTGGAAGAAGTGTGGGGCAACTCAATTAGGAAATATTATCTTTAAATTTGCCATTGAGGTTGTCTGGCCTTCGCAGTAGGGTCACGGCAGGGAAGCGGTGAGGACATGCGTGCCTCCAAACTACAGCAAGCTTAGGCTGTTTGCGACCCTGCAGGAGAGTAACAACAGTAAGTTACATCTGCAGTTTTGTTTTCCCCATAGAGATCAGGGTAAGAATTCTTTAGGGGAAAATGTTATTAGGCTTCTTTTCTCCTGGAGGAAACTAGCTTAAAGTCACAGTAAGTGGAACAATCTAGAATGAAGTACAAGTCCTGAATTTATTCTCATTTGTTCTGAGTGCCCGACTGCTTAGCTGATGAGAGTCTCTGACCTCTGCCCTTGGGTGGGTGGAGGAGAACCGAGAGAACCAGGGCCAGCGGTGATAATAGAGGCAAAGCTGTCTCGGGCATTACAAGGACTCCTAAATCAAAGAGAGACAAGGAGAAAATGAACCTGAGTACACATTCTTCTTTAGCTTGCTTGGATACATAACTTAGCTGTCTACCTCCCTTAATAGATATTTCTTAAATGAGTAACAGTTTCTCTAACTGAGATGGCAATATGAAAGTATCTGGAAACAGAACAAAATTCTGTACCATGAAATATTCTATACCAGTACTAGGAATGATTATTCCCATAGTGTTCTTTTTTTATATCTGTAATAATAAGAATAAATTAGGATAATTGGGTGTTGGGCGGGGGGGAGGAGGGGTGGGTATATACAAACATAATGAATGAGATGTGCAATGTTTGGGGGATGGTCACACTTGAAGCTCTGACTGGAGGGGATGGGCAATACACATAACCTTAACATTTGTACCCCCTTAATATGCTGAAATAAAAAAAAAGAATAAATTAGGATAATCGCAATCAATTTGGTCTGTAGACAGAATAGGATCATAAGAATGATTTTATGGGAGTGATTCACACAGTGTTTGTGCTAATGAAGGCCCAAACATCTCAGTTATTTCTAAATTTTTTCTTTTATTCTGAGAAAACTCTCTTTCCTAACAGGGGACATTAGACTGGACAGGTAGCATGAAAAAGACATCTATTCCATAATTTAGAAAAGTTAATTCTCCCTGTTACACAAGGAATGCAATAAAGGCTGTGTTGTCCACTATTGTGTTGTCCACAAATAACTATATAAATAGAAATAATTAAAATTAAATGAAACTAAGCCAGTGGAGTGCATCTATAGTCCCAGCCACTCAGCAGGCAGGAGGATCCCTTGAGTCTAGGAGTTTGAAACCAGACTCAGCAAGTGAGACTCTATCTCTAAAAAACAGAACAAAACAAAAAACTAAAACAGCTAACTGAAATTAAGAATTCCAGTGCTCAATAACCACAGGTGAGTATTGGCTATGGTATTAGTGCAGATAGAGAGCATTTCCATCATTGTGGAGATGACTGAGAATTGTAGGTATGCCATCCTCTCTCCTGCCTCAGGATAGGAAAGGTGGTGTAAAAGGGGGAATGGCCTAGAAAAGGGTAAAAATGCTTTCTGTCTCTCCAAAACCTCCCCCACTCCTTTTGGGAATTAAAACCTGCATCCCTGTCCCAGGCCAGTGGTTGGAAATAGCAGGGAAGTGTCCTTTAGTTTTTGTACCACAGGAGATGGCTCAAGGGAATTGTCCTAGCAGAGGTCACTACATTGTCCTACTGGAAGATGGGATGAACCAGAACCATCACCTACAGTTAAACAGCAATAGCCTGAAGCTGGAAACCTCACCTTTAAAAGCTCTGTATTCCTGCTCAGAGGCAGGATGTTGGAACTTCAAGATGAGAGTCTGCCAGCCCCTTCATTTTCTGGCAAATTAATAAACTTCCCTTTCCTTCTCCTTAAACCACTTGTCTTTGTTCTTCTGATGTGGCCTCAGGGACAAGTGCTGAGTTTTTAGTAACAGTGGGAAAGAGACTGGTCACAAACATTGCTTTGGCTGCTGAGATGCTCAGTGTCTTTTGCTTCTATTTTCTCTGTGCCTTTTATTCAGTGTCTTCTGCCATAACCACAGACTGGGGAGTACCAGTGGAGAATAAGGGGAAATTTTGGAATAGCATTTCAGTTGGGAATTCATTGACAATTCAATTAAACCACTTAGTGAAGGATCCAGAAAAGAACCCACTGGGAAAGCCAAAGTGAAAAAGGAGTAAGGAGAATGTCCTGAGTTCAGTCCAGTGAGGATGATGGTTGGGAAAGACATCCTGACTTTAATTGGGAGTGTGATGTCAGACAGCCTATTTGGGAATTCAGTAAACAAAGAAGTGGAGAATGTAACAAGAAGAAACCAACAAATAAATTTTGATCACCATTTTAGGGGCCTGGGACTCTCCCTCTACTGCCAGTATAATTTTTCTTTAAAAACTCACTTTATGGTCTTTAGTAGGATTACAGTGTCATTATTGTTCCCTTGGGGCTCTGCTCCAGATCGAGGCTCTTCCAGATGAGGGGACAATTGGAAAATTTGAACTTTTATATGTGTTTAGTTTTTAAAGATGTGGTTTCTCTATGTTGCCCAGGCTGGTCTTGAACTCCTTGATTAAAAGGATCCTCCCACATCAGGCTCCTGAGTAGCTGGGATTACAGGGATGTGCCACTATGCCTAATTCTGAAAATTTTACCTTTATCCTACTTTCCCTACAGTTCCAGGATCTGGGGAAGGGCCACTACATCAGCACTATATAAACCAAGGTGCTGCACTTCATGTGTTGGGTGTGGGTAACTAGAGCTTGCTCAAGAGGGGATGTGATCAGCAGGCTCCAGAATGATTTTATTCTGTGGAATCTCATCACGTAGGATTCCAATGCCTAAGTGGACACATCATTATTTTTCTCATGAATGTTCTTGTCCCAGAGAGGTTTTCCATGTTCTTTATCAAGCTGCAAGAACTTACTATGTTCCAGACTTATAGCTAGCTTCTGAGAAAACATGGAGAAGTTAGACTGACCTTATGTAGGTGTTTATAGTGTGAACTCAAATAAAATCTTAAGCCTTCCTCCCCAGAAATGGCTGACTGAATGGACCCCCTCCTGGCCAAGGGGATATTGTAAAACTAAATTGGCTTCCAGGAGGAGGGAGATAAGACATGCCTTATCATACCCTTCTCCCTTCTTGGAGATATCCTTTGTAACTCATTAACAGGCCTAAGGCTATGCAAGACAAACCTGCCAGTCCTCAATTTACACAACAAATATGTCTGGTAGTTTGTCTCTGATTAACAGACTTACTTACCTTAAAACATACCAAGCCTATGAAACACTGAGGAAGGAAATAGCAGATGATGTAAACAGGTGGAAAACCGTATCATGCTCATGGGTTGGCAGAATCAACATTGTTAAAATGTCTATACTACCCAAAGTGGTCTACAGATTCAATGGAATCCCTATTAAAATACCAACATCCTTCTTCACAGATAGAGAAAAAATAATTTTATGTTTCCTATGGAACCAGAGAAGACCCCATATAGCAAAAGCAATCCTAGGTAAAAAGAACAAATTAGGAGGCATCAATTTACCAGACTTAAAACTATACTACAAGGCTATAGTAACTAACACAGCTTGGTACAGGCACAAGAACAGGGACACAGACCAACGGAAAAAAACTGAGAACTCAGATATAAAACCATCTTCATATAGCCATCTAATCTTTGACAAAGTAGACAAAAACATGCACTGGGAAAAAGAATTCTTATTTAATAAATAGTGCTGGGAAAAGTGGATAGCCACATGTAGAAGACTGAACAGGATCCACACCTTTCACCTCTCACAAAAATCAACTCACAGTGATAACAGACTTAAACCTAAGGCATCAAACTATAAGAATTCTAGAAGAAAATGTTGTAAATACTTTCTAGACATTGGCCTAGGTAAAGAATTCATGAAGAAGACCCCAAAGGCAATCACAGCAGCAACAAAAATAAATAAATGGGACCTGATCAAATTAAAAAGCTTCTTCTGCACAGCCAAAGAAACTATCATGAGGGCAAACAGACAACCTACAGAATGGGAGAAAATATTCACATGTTACATATATGATACAGGGCTGATAACTACAATCTATTTAGAACTCAGGAAAATCAGCAAGAAAAAAATCAAACAACCCTATCAAAAAGTGGGCAAAATACATGAACAAAAACTTTTCAAAAGAAGACAGAATAATGGCCAACAAATATATGAAAAAATGCTCAACATCTCTAATCATCAGGGAAATGCAAATCAAAACCACAATGAGATACCACTTATCCCCAGTGAGAATGGTCTTTATCAAAAAGTCCCAAAACAATAAATATTGGCATGGATGCAGAGAGATAGGAACACTCATACACTGCTGATGGGACTGTAAACTAGTGCAACCTTTAAGGAGAGCAATATGGAAATACCTCAAAGAGATACAAGTAGAACTACCATTTGATCCAGCAATCCCATTACTGGGCATCTACCCAAAAGAACAAAAGACATCCTATAAAAAAGACATCTGCACTCAAATGTTTATAGCAGCACAATTTACGATTGCAAAGATTGTGAAACAACCTCAGTGCACATCAATACATGAGTGAATTAATAAAATGTGGTACATGTACACCATGGAGTACTATTCAGCCACAAGAAACCACAGTGATATAGCACCTCTTGTATTATCCTGGATAGAGCTGGAACCCATTCTACTAAGTGAAGTATCTGAAGAATGGAAAAATAGTCACATGTACTCACCATCAAAGTCATTTTAACTGATCAACACCTAAGTGCACATATAGAAATAACATTTATTGATGTCAAGCAGATGGGAGGGGGAGGAGGGAAGGGTGTATACATGCATAATGAGTGCGATGCACACCATCTGGGAGATGGACATGCTTGAAGCTCTGAGTGGTGGAGTAAGGGCAATACAGGCAATCTTAACATTTGTACCCCCATAATATGCTGAAATAAAATAAAATAAAATTACAAACAAAAACAAAAGCAAAACCATCCCAAGCCTTTAGACAAAGCTTCGTGTCTTTAACCAATTACAAATCAAAGAGTCTTTAAACTCACCTGTAACCTGTAACTTCCCCCCCTACCTTTGGAGATGGCCCACCTTCTTGGGCCAAACCAATGTATGTCTTCCATGTATTGATTTATGACTTTACCCGTAATCCTTGTCTGCCTGAAATGTATAAAACCAACCTGTAATCCAACCACATCGAGTTTACTTGCTCAAGGCTTCTTGGGTGTGGTGGCTCCAGGTCATGATCCTCAAATTTGGTGCAGAATAAACCTCTTTAAATTATTTTATAGAGTTTGGCTTCCTATCCCTTGACAATAGTCTAACATACTATGATTCTATTCCACATGCTTTTGCAGCAAAGCATTTCTGGAGTGTCATGACTGGTTTCTCCTCTGAGACTCTCTTTAGTAATTAATGGGTCTAGCTGTTCTGGTGCCCCTCAAGTGCAATGGATTTATTTTACTACATGTATTATTCCAGAGAGATCTGGCTTTAAGATGGAATCAGCCAGTTCTATACTTTTACCTATAAGTTGATTTTTTTTGTCATTTGCAGTAACTCTCAGATGTTAGACATTCTGAGTTTTTTTCCTACTCTCTCCCCCTCCCTTTTCACATGTAGAACACTGGGATAACAGCTACTGAAGCAAAGTAGAAGAATGATACATTCTTTGACTTTATAACTTTAATTGCCATTTTTTTCCCCATTGCTCATTGTCTGAAACTCCTTGACTAATAAAGAAAGATTCCAGATCAACTGATTGTGCTTTTATTTAGGAATGACTTCCTGATACCACACTTTTTAGTCACCCATATCCTTAGGGTTGCTCTGAATACAGTTCCTGTTATGCATTCAGGTGTGGAGAATAAGAATTTACTTTTAATGCCTCAGGCAACTCAAAGAGAACAGAAAAGCTCCTCCCACAGAAATTGATAAAGACCTGTGATGGCAAGAATACTGGATTCAGAGTCAAATTTTAGTTCCAACTTTTCCATGTGTGTTTCATAGATAATGACAATGATTTTCATATCGGCCATTTATTGAGAATCTACAAATACTCACTGCTTACTATCTACAGAGATTCTCCTAGTATTCACTACAACCCTCTGAGGTAGATATTTATTATTCTCATACCACATATGGAGAAAATGAGACACAAAGATGTGAGAACTGAACTCTGAACTCTGATCATTTTCTTTTGCTCAAAACTCCTTCCTAGGGAGGCCAGCTGAGTCAGGCTGACAAATGGTAAATTCCCACTAAGCAGCTTTTGTTAACCAAATAAAGTGGTGGTTTACTTCCCAGCCTGATTCTGGTATAGCATTACCATCACCTAAAAGATAAAAAGCCCCTATCTTAACTCAAGCATCCTAGAAGATGCCTATCTTAAACTTAAAACATTCTCCTGTCTGGATCTCCCAGAGTGCTCACACCTTTATCTTAAATTAATGGTCTTTTAACTGTCTCAGGCAATTTCCAGCCAAAGAATCTTTAAACCCACCTATAACCTGAACGGTCCCCCTACCCCCGACTTTGAGATGGCCCACCTTTTTGGGCCAAACCAATGTGTGCCTCTCATGTATTGATTTGTGACTTTGCCTGTAACCCCTGTCTCTCTGAAAATGTATAAAACCAAACTGTAACCCAGCCACAGCAAGTCCTCTTGCCCAAGGCCTCTTGGCAGTGGTTCTGGGTCATGCTCTGTTGTTAGCAAGGGATTCTGGGTCTCCTAGGGACGAAAGTGGGTGCGTTGCCTTGGTGCAACTGCCCCACCTGGGAAGAAGGACAAGGGTGAGCCCCAGGCCCCCATCTTGGTCCTGCCCTACCTTGATCCTGCCATGAGTTACTGGTATACCTGAGGGAGGAGGGAACACCCTACAAATCTGCCAATCAGGACTTAGCACACCACCTGCAAAATAATGCAGGGGACTCTCTAGCCCACGGGTCAAGCTACATGGGTACCATGGAGTCTGGAAATTGACCTAGAACAACCCACATGTGAGGTTGCTCAGGTCATGCAACTCCCAACTGTCCACTCAAAGTGGTTCCATGATGACATCTGAGCCACCAGGGAGGTCCCTAATCAGGCACTATAAAACAAGACACAGACCATAACCCATCTCTTGTTTTTTGTGCACTTCCTTTTGCTCTCCCCTTGCTGTAACAATGGGTCTGGTAGTCATCTGTGGTGTGTGTATGTATCATGCTCTGTAAACCTATATCTTGTCTTTGCTCTATAATCCTATCTTTCTCTCCTCAATAAACCTCATTTTCATGTTTGACTCACTTTGGTGCATCTGGTCATTCTTCGGCCACGAGTGCAACAGGAACTGACATTTCAGACTGAAATCTGACAATAATACTCTCATCTTTGTTCCAGCTTTTCTAGAGTCAAGAACACAACATCTATAAACAAAGCCCTAGGATGTTTGGTCACTATCCAGAGTTCCTAGGTGCAGCATGATATTACATTTTCCATTAAATTTTCTCACCTGGTTAAAAATAAAAATATAGGCAGGGAAAAATTCTTTCTGGTTTTACCTAAAATACTGCTTGAGCTGTGACTTTGAATTCTGCTCATTCCAGGCTTCTCTTCTCTGTCCTTATCATCCATCTTTATTTTCTTGCCTGGAAAAGCAGAACACATTCCTGAATTTCCCGGACTCCCTTTTCTGGCTTTCTGGGTCTTTGTGTTACACACAGTGAAACACACAGGGTTGTGTTACACACAGTGTTCTTGTTATGGGACATTTGTTGCTGGATTATAACAGAGATAAAGGTCAGGAAAAGGGCAAGGAAATGTTTTAGGAGTTGTCTCTCTAAAACCACCACCCTTTCTGGGAATTAAAACTTGCATTCCTTCTCCAAGGCCACTAATCAAAGGGGCAGAATGTACTCTTTGCAGTTTGTTTTCTAGGAGAAACCCAGGAGATGGCTCAACAGAACTGTTCTAACCAGAGATGAGGTCCACAGAAACCACCAACGATAGTTAAACAACAATAGCCCAAAGCCACAACCCAACCGCGCTTTAAAAAGTCCATATTTCTGCTTAAAGGCAGGATGGTGGTCTTTTGAGATGCTAGTCTGACGTCCTCCTCATTTGCTGGCAATTTCCTCAAACCACTTGTACTCGTGGTTCTCTGATTCAGGTGGTTCACTTCGTCGTTCTCTGATTCAGGCTCCGGGACAAGTACTGAAATTTCAGGAACAGGATCACACAAAATGACTCTCATAGGATGGCCCGCTGAATTGAGAACAGAGAATATTTAAAAGTTGGCTTTAAAAGATTCATTTCTTTGATTTCTTCATTTATTGACTTATTTATTCAGTGGGCAGTTTATTGATCTCCCACTATATGGAGAATCCAAATAGAAATGGAGAAAGAGGGATTGATCTCACTGGGTAAGATCCCAGCCAGCATGAAGAGCACTTTGTGGCAGAAATGACAAAGGGATGTAACTCTTGGTCCCCACTCCTGCTCTCCACCCAACCAGGCTCCAGAAACCCCCAGGACAGTGGAAAAGGTGAGGAAAACCTCACCTGAGTAAGGTTGGTACTTTTCCAAAGGGGAAAAGAAATATCACACATAGGCCCAGCTTTGGAGCTAGCCTTGGAGAAAAAGGCTAACCACAGAAGTCATGCACAGCAAAACACCTGGAGTGACCAGAGGGCTGAAACCTAGCAGGTGTACAATCAATGTTTGTTGGGCGATGTGAATGGACTGAAAGTAGAAGTGATGTCAGTAATCTATGCTTCATTCAACATCAGATATGGTTGGGGTGAGGGAGGGGTGATGGAGTGGGAGAACTGGAAGGGGCCCAAAAGCAAGCATACCCAGATCAGATTGCTACAGGAAAGATCAGGGAACTTCTCATGGAAGGGAGGAGAAGTGGGTCAGGATTTTGAAGACTGAGAAGAAGATTTATAAACATTCTGATGAATTCTTCTATTTTATTTAGAGTCAGGGTTTCACCAAGTTACCCAGGCTGCAGTGCAGTGTCTATTCACAGGCAAGATCATATCTCACTTCAGCCTGGAACTCCTGAGCTGGAGCGATCCTCCTACCTCAGCCTTTGGAGTAGCTAGGATGTCAGGCACCTGCACCGCACCCAGCAATTTAGTGATTTCATTGCAGCCCCTGGGCACAGTGGGGTTTGTACAGTGCAGCTACCTGGTGGGGTTAGGGGGTCACAGGGAACACAGAGAACTTTCTTTGTCACTGATATTGAGTAACTGTTCACATAAAGCCATGAAGTTGAGGTATCTTAAAATCAAAATCACAAAGGCCTGGAAGGCAAAAACAAAAAGAGAAACAAAAAAACAAACCCACCACCATAACAAAGCCTGTCTTTCTGACTTCCCAGGAATTCTCATAATTAAGCATTCAGTGGCTTTTGATGTTGTTCTTAAAAAGTATTTTTATGAGTTAAATGTCAAGTATTTTTGCCTTAAGTAAGAAAACTTGCAAGCTTCCATGCTTGCCGTGGGGCTTCCTACTGAAAATGGAGAAGGAAGGTGAACAGGATATTTGCTTCTATGTGGATAAGGTGCTTTTTTTGAACGCAACGATTGGGATAAGTTGAGAATGTATTGATCTTAGTTACTTGGAAACAAATTAGAATTTTCTTTGCCTTTCCCCATTTCCCACTGTCCGTATAAAATAAGTTAGGAAAATGTGTTTCCCTATAAGTGAAAAAATGCCAATTATGAAACATTTTTGGGTTTCTAACAGAAGAGATGAGGAATTTCCAGAGAAACCTTACTGACAGCAAACCCTATGTCAACAGAGGTGCTCCAGAAGGTATTGTTTATTAAGCCTGGTATGTTGTGTCAAATCAAAACTATAGGAGGCCATTGCTTTAGACTAAACTCCTGCACTAGGCCCATCAGACCAGACTAAAAGTCAGAATGGAGTTACCATCTGAGGTGCCATGTCATCAGATCGAAACTGAGTTGTTATCCGACCTTCCAAGAAGCCAGGAGAGATAACAGTCTAATTTCCCCGAACAAGCCAGTTTCAATTGGCAGGATAATGAAGTTCCCTCTGATTTAATCCTTACCAAGGGGGTGGGGGAAGGAAAGAGAAAAAGAGAAAGGGAGAAAAATAAAAAGAAATAATAAAATAGCCCAAAGTAACCTGATGTTAACCAACCAGTTATTTCTCTGTTGTTCTATTTCCTTTTTCCCACCTTACAATGAAAGTAACTTTGAAATAACCAGTCACTTTTTGTTCTTTATTTCTGCTTTCTTCAGCTCTTTTCTGTTAAATCCATCTTCTCTGCTTGGTTCATTGAAATATCTATTTTATGGAATAAATTGTGCCCTGTTCTAGAACTACGAATAAAGCCAGTTTAGATCTTTAAACTAAATTGCTGTAATTCTGCCTTTTGACAGTTGAGACGAGGAGAGAATTCTGAAGGCCTCGATGTTGCACTAACTAGCTGGGACCTTGGGCAAGTCAGTTGCCACCCTGGATTTCCATTTGCTTATTTAGCATTCAGTGTTTACCTACTCGTGGAGGTGGCAATGTGCGGGGGTGCTCACTTATGGAATGATAGTGGTATGTGCTCTGCCAATCTCTCAGACTTGGTATCAGAGTAAATTCAGACTTAAAGCCCTTTGAAACATTCATAAATGTCATGCATCTGAGAACAAAAGACTGCAAATAAAAAGGGGAATTTCTTGCCTCATTTAAGACTGATCTCGTAATAAAAAAGCCTTTCGTGAAATTATGGCAAAGTGCCGCAAGATCAAACTGGAGACTTTTGTCATAGCAAGCTTGACTTGGTACAAAGAAATACAAGGGACCAAACCTAGTTTGCGATACTTGGGAAACACTGACAACATCCCATGCTAACACTAACGCTGTACTAACAGTGTCTTAAGCAGGGTAGGGGTTTATTTCTCTGAGCTGGTACAATGGCTTTGCTCTGCACCTTTGAGAGGACCACAGGATGCTTATATGTCTTCTGCCGTCCCTACTGTGTTGTCCTCATTCAAACGGTTCAGAATGACCTACCAGCCTACCCACACATCCCGTAGAGCAGAAAAGGAGGAAAGTGGAAGTAAAGGGTATGCCTCTTCCCTTTAAGGACAAAACCTAGAGGTGGTACATATTAGTTCTGCTCAAATGCCCTGGAGGATGGAAGATGCAGTCTTGATACTGGGAAACCGTGTGTCCAGCTAAACATCAGAGATTCTGTTTCTCTGAGAGAGAAGGAGATGGCTAATAGGCACAACAAGCAATCTGGGATGCCAACATGAACAACCCTTGGTCCTTTTCTAAAAGGGGGAGAAAATAGAGAAGTGTCAATGAGTAATGGATTGGTTTTTGAGACAGGGTCTCACTCGATTGTCCAGGTGGAACTTGAACTCCTGGGCTCAATCTCCCACATCAGCCTTCCAAGTATCTGGGACTACAGGCATGCACCACTGAGCCTGGCTTGTGTTCTCCTACTTCTTCAACTTGTTTCCTTTGCAGACTTTTCTTCCATATCCCTAAATGTAAGAATTCCCCTAGATCAGGGTTTGGCTTGATTCAGGTAAGGCCTGCCCCTCCTGTCTTTCTATGTCTCTCTTGGTATCACATCCACTGCTTTGGGGACAGTTAGCACTTCTAGGCAAATGACCCAAACATGTCTATACATAAAGCAAAATCATGATCATAAACCAAAATCTCCTGGACTTCAGCCTCACGTTTTCTGCTGCCTATGGGGCATTTCCATGAAGATTCTCATAAGGCATCTTACATTTCCAGGGCCAAACTCGTCTTGCCCACCCCTTATGCAAATCTCCTCCCCACCAAGCTCTGCTCCTCACAATACCACTCAGAAATTGGTTCCTGGTTTGATACCTTCTTAAGTCATTGGAATAATTCAGGCTTCACAACCTGGAGTCATTGTTTTCCTTCCCTGGACCCTGATTCTCCATATCACACATGGAAACATAAACTGCGATCATCATGCCTGCTGCCATGGTGGTAATCCTGCTGTTCCATGTCCTGCCTGCACTGCGGTGCTATCCCTCTTCTTTCTTTCCTTTAAAATTTTGCTCACTACCCATCTTCATGAATACGACTTGGATCAGCTTAATTTACTAAAAGCTGTTCAATAACAGGCCATAATCTATCAATGAACCAATTCTCTTTGGTCCACTATTCAAGGTAGGTTTTCCATAGTATGACTTCAACTTGCTGGACCTCCACGATATCCCCTTAAGACATGTTAGACTGATTGCCATTTCCCGAATGTGTCTTGCACGCTCCTATCTCTACCTCAAACTGTGTATTTGCTTCATTATTCCTTTTTCCTGATACCCTCCCCCCCATTTTAACCTGATGTAAAATTATCCATTTCTAAGAGCAATTAAAATGCAACATCCTTTATGAAGGCTCCTCTGAACTTTTATTAGCGAGTGATATATTTAGAGTCAGAGACAGTAACTTATTTGCCTTTGTGTTGCTAATGTCTTAGCAACTCCAGGAGGTCCAAAAGTAGGGAAGAGGAAAGAGCAAGTTTGCTCAAATGTTAGAAGTGGTGCTAAGTTTTAATTTTCCCCCTGAGATTATATTTTCTAACCTTTCCACCACCCTCCACCACTAGATTATGTAGATTGTATGTTTCTTGGAAGCAGGCAGGGTCCATTAAACTCTGAAGGCCCAGTACATTTTCTTTCTCTTAATATTCACTCAATTAAATGTTGGTTTAACAGAACTGTCGGGTAACAGTACGGGGGGTGATTCTCTAGGAAGGAGTGGGGGACAAGCAGGTGGTCAAGGGGACTGTACCACTATTGGGAAGAGCCACTGTTTCAGGCTGTTCCTAAGAGACCAGTGATTCTCACGTTCTTAGGAGAGATTCTCTTAATATGCTTGTTTTAGGAAAGGGTAGAAGATCATACTGCTGGACGAAATTCCAGTGATCAACAGAGAAAAGAAATGTTGTACATAAAAGATTTTGTGATGTTTCTGTGTAGGATTGCCCTGGGGGTGGGGGTTATCAAATCTAATAATGAGCTCTTCCGTAGATCCCTTTATCCATCCTTGAACTTCCATTCGACTTCACTAAATGGGTGTTGGGGTGGTTAGGGAAATAGGAGGAAAATAGCAGTAGATAAAATTCCATAGTGCATTTCTATTAAACCTCTTGGAGAGGTCAGCAGAATATACTTAAGCCTTTTCCTGACATTTCCCTATGTGGCACAAGATGTGATAAGGGACACTGAAGTTGTTCTCATTCCCCATCTCCCAGCTGTCACCATGGTCCCTATCCCAACCCAGGGACAAGGAAGGAGCAGCTATTTAGAAATGGGTCAGGCAGGAGAGCAGGTGGAATCTCCTGGTTCAAATCTTACATAGATGGGATTCTGTTAGGGCCAATATCTGTTTTTCAAGTGTATGAACTCGCTCGGTTCAGTGATGATGGGCAAGGCTGGCTGCTGTCGGAGAATATGATGTCACAAAGTCATATAAGTCTGTCCCCTGCCCTTGAAGCTTTCAATATAGTAGGCAGAGACATAGGGAGGGACTAATCCCAAACTATGGTAGTCATTACCATTAACACTGAGATGAGGAGTAGAGATGAGCCTGTATAGAGAAAAAAATGGGAACTGGCTCTCAGCCATACCGCCTGTGTTGAATCCTGCCTCTGTCTCTTACTAGCTCTGTAACTTTTGGGCAAGTCACATAATTTCTTTCTGCTTCAGTTTTATCATATGTAAATTGGATGCTGTAATGATAATTTACATGTTTCTTAGAATTGTTGTGAGGATTAAAATGATCAAATATTTGCAAAGTACTCAGAATTTGTAAAATATTTAGAAAAGTGCCTGGGACATAGTAATTGCCATTTCATCATAATTAACTGTTATAACTATTTAAAAATAATTTTTTTAATGTAGTAGAAAACATATCACATTAAATTTACCACTTAACCTTTTCAAGCATACAGTTGCATAGTGTTAAATATACTCTCATTGCTGGCCAGGCACAGTGGCTCATGCCTGTAATCCTAGCACTCTGGGAGGGGGAGGCAGGAGGATGGCTTGAGCCCAGGAGTTTGAGAACAGCCTGAGCAAGATGAGATTCTGGTTCGACAAAAAATAGAAAAATTAGTTGGGTGTGGTAGCACACACCTATAGTCTCTTCTACTTGGGAGGCTGTGGCTTGAGGATGGATTGAGGCCAGGAGTTTGAGGTTGCTGTGAGCTAGGCTGATGCCACTGTACTCTAGCCTGGGCAACAGAGTGAGACTCTGTCTCTACAAAAAAAAAAAAAAAAAAAAAGAAAGAAAGAGAAAAAATATATATATTCCCATTGCAACAGATCTCTAGAAATGTTCTATCCTGTAAGAAAATTTCTCCTCCCCATAGCCTCTGGCAACTACCAGTCTACTGTGAGGTGATACCTTATTATTATAATTATTTTGTTTCTAATCAATTAGCAGATGGGAACCCCCACCTCCTACCATCCTACTATAATCAGCTAAAAGGATCTGATATTGAGTTATAGTCTGTCTCAAAATTTCCCAGAGGGATTTGTGCTAGTGCCAGAGAAAACATGGGACCTAAAACTTCAGTGGAACCCACTGAAATCAGTTCCTGGTGTGCCATGGTGTGCTTTCTTCCTGGTTCAGTCACTCCCAGGCAAACCTTCCAGCCAAATCTTAGGAACTCTCTTTCTTTTCATCTTCCTCTTCTGTTTCTGTCTTTTCATTTTTAGCACCAGCATTTGGCTCTGAGAATTCATGTCCTGGGGACCGTTGCTATTCATGCACATTTTCCCATGCTTCAGGGGATTGTTAATTGCCTTTTGCCTAGAGGCCATTCTGCCTGTCTATACCCTGGAGATTTGTTTATTGAATTCAAGTAGATCTTACTTTAATTTCAACTTGTTACATCTTCCCCATGGAAATTTCCAGGATAATGCTGTTTCCTGTTCCCCTTGTAAAACAATATTATCAAATCATTGGGGACCTGAGCCTTTTTCATCTTTAACACTTAATCATAACAGCTAATGTTTATTGTGTATTTTCTGTATTCTAGGCATTTTATAGTAATACATTTATTTAATCCTCAAAGCAACCAACGAAGTAAAACTTACTTTTACCTCCATTACATGAAAGGGAAAACGGAGGTACTGTGAGTTAAGTAACTTGCCCCGGCCACCTACCTGTCCTTAGCAGAGCCAGATTCACGGCCAGGTGGTGGGACCCAGTGTCTACGAGGTGCCCTTCCTTGCCTGGGCCTCTTCTGTCCCTGTCATGGTGCTTTGAAGTCACTCTGTATGCATTTCTTCAAAAAATAGACTTTTCTGGTACTAGAAGCACATGATTAGATTTCTTAGTATCTTATTATGAACTGCCTTTGTGTTATAGATATTCTGATTTACTCCATGGTTATAACTTTAAAGAAGGAATCAATTTTGAGGCTTCTTTTGAATTGCCAAAGATACTGAGTGTCATAGTGTCATTGAGCAGATACTTGAAAAGTGCTTGAGTTGATGCTAGGACGCTGGGCTAATCTTTATCCATATCTAATCTGTGGAGTCAGAGTTCCCAAAGCACAGCATTTTTACCCCATTCTGGGATCTCTACTCCCTGAGGAAGAAATTTGAGCCTTAGTCTCTGAAAACTGCTCCCTAAGGGGGAGTGTGACTGTGGAGGTTTGGAGTGAAGGAAGCACTGTGCCCTGGGCTGTGTGCCTGCCGCATGCTCCTAGGTGTTTCAGAGCTTGGTTTCCCTGGGGTGTGGGAGGGAGGCAAGCTCAGGGAGATGGCTGTGGGACACCACCCCAGCCCAATTCACTGCCCAGAAACTCACCTTATTCTGGAGGAGGCAGACACAAAGGTTTTTGAGTTTTCTGAGTGCTGTCAAAAAGCCTTCCATAGGCTGGGCGCGGTGACTCACGCCTGTAATCCTAGCACTCTGGGAGGCTTAGGCAGGCGGATTGCTCAAGATCAAGAGTTTGAAACCAGCCTGAGCAAGAGCGAGACCCTGTCTCTACTATAAATAGAAAGAAATTAATTGGCCAACTAAAATATATAGAAAAACTTAGCCGGGCATGGTGGCACATGCCTGTAGTTCCAGCTACTCAGGAGGCTGAGGCAGCAGGATTGCTTGAGCCCAGGAGTTTGAGGTTGCTGTGAGCTAGGCTGATGCCATGGCACTCACTCTAGCCTGGGCAACAAAGCGAGACTCTGTCAAAAAAAAAAAAGCCTTCCATACTTTCTGTGAGGCCTACCTTTTGGTATTAATATACAAATCAATTTCACACAACCAAATTAATACCACGTATTTTTCAGATAGAAGGATGCTGGTAGGTTTATTTTTTCTCCTGCTCTAATTGGATCAAGCCTGTGATAATTTCTTTTAATTCTAGTGCTTCATTTTTAGAAGACCATGGAAAAATGAGATCACAGACCAGTGGCCAGGAGTCATTTGGTCATTAGTTTATTAATAAATATGTTTTTCTCATCTTATGTGTAAGACACTGTGCTAGGTAGCGAGAAAACTTCAGGAGAAAAGCTAGGAGCAACGTTATATTTTCTTTTTAGAATGATAAAGAAATTAGAAAATGAGATGACGGCTGCCTTGACATTTGAAGAGCAGGGAAGGGCCTAATTTTATATATATGACCCCCAAGAATAGAACTGGGGCAAAAAGATTTTGGATGTTTGATGAGCTGGATGCAATTTAAGGTACCCTCGAGGCTTGAGATTACATGATTCATAATATTTGATAGTATATGTAAAAAGCCAAAGAAGTCAAAATAGTTTATCAATATAACAATAGAACTACAATCCATTTTTAAAAGTTCCTACAAGGAAAACCTTATAATTTAATGAGCTCTCTCCTTAGCAGAGCCCTGGTTCCTCTCCGGGACTCACTGTGTCAATTACTTAACATCTCCATAAGGGGAGAGCAAATTGCAGCCATGTCTCAAGACAGTGGTCAGCAGGTGGCCACTCTTTCTCTGACTCTGGTGGAAACTGAAGCAATAATACAGTGCCATGACCTTTGGAAGGATATCTAAAGCAGTGTTCATCATTTTAAATGATCAGGAACAAGTCAGAGTTTCTAGAGGAAGTAGGTCACTCCTGCCCCTTCAGTATCATTTTTAGATATTGAAATGCTTGTCTAGACTACTACTTTGCACATTTGAAAGTTAATTCTATTTTCTTTTTGAAACAGAGTCTTACTCTGTTGCTCAGGCTAGAGTGCAGTAGCACCATCATAGCTCATAGCAACCTCAAAGTTCTGGACTTAAGTGACCCTCCCACCTCAGCCTACTGAGTAGCAGGGACTACAGATGTGCACCACCATGCCTGGCTAATTTTTCTATTTTTTGTAGAGACGGAGTCTTGCTCTTGCTCAGGCTGGTCTTGAACTCCTGACCTCAATCAATCCTCCCACTTCAGTCTCCCAGAGTGCTGGGATTATAGGCTGAAGCCACCGCGCCTGGCCTGACAAGAAAGTCAATTCTTGTACTTGTACTATGAGGACATAGTCTCATATTATGCCTGGCACAGATAAAATTCCTCCTTCTTCTACTGGCCTGTGTCTTATCGCATTGTTGCCTCATTTGAGTCCTGCTGTTTGCTGGTGTTCTTTGCTTGCAATTTGTTCGTGAGTTTCTTGCTTCTCAAGCTCCTGACTATTGTGTTTGGGTTACACTTCATTGCACAGGGCTTGCCAAGGAAACTGAGTTTCCAGAAAAACAAAATATTCTCCCCTGTGTGTGTGTGTGTGTGTGTGTGTGTATGTATGCATGTGTTCCCTCCCTTTATTATGATGTCTTCTGTAGTACCACACTTCACTAGACAAAGCCAGCTGTAGCTTCAAACTGCCAGTGGGTTTGCCTCCTGACTGTATAACATTTACTGTGTGATCTTAAGTTAACTAACCTCTCTGTGCCATAGTTTCCTTATCTACAAAAGGGGAATAATAAGATTATCATAGGGTTGGTATTAGGATAAAGTAATGCATGCCTGTTGCACATAGTTAAACACTTGTTAGATGTTAGCTGCTACTATTATTACTGAGAGTTTCCTTCCAAGAAGATACTGTGAATCCTGAGGTTTCTGAGGATTATGGGGTAGTCATGAACTTCAAAATAAAGAACTTGAGATGTAAAAGCCTCATGGGAGTTTGACCCTGTGATGGGAGTTGTGCATATCAGTTAATGACCTTTCCAGGCACAAGTGGTGACTTTTGGTTGAGCGAGGAGCTGATGCCTTGCCCCTGCGTTTTCTCATCCTGTATTTTGCACCTCCACCGTGAGGGTTAAAGAGTCAGAGTTGCAGCCGGCTGGCCCCGGGAGGACTGAGAAAGTCACCAGCAGGAGCCAGGTCCACACAGCCAAAAAGTACTCAATGCTAATGACACTGCTGAGGAGCATGAATATCTTTGGATGAATCTGGAATCATTTAATCTCTCAGCCTCAAGGTTTTCTCACCAGAAAGATGGGGATATTAACGCCTCCTGCGCAGGAGCCTGGTGAGAATCACAGGAGGTGGTAGCACGTGTGCAATATCATGCAATTTTCGATATTTCTCTCATTATTGTTAGGTAGTGGTTAATACCATCATCTACAATTCTCTTTCAGGGCTCTGCCAAGCACAGGACTCTGTTTGCATTAGGGTGCCCCCTTAGAGGCACCTCGGCCCACAGGCTCCGACTGTGAGGCTTGGTCCCGTCCGTCCTCTGACACAAAGTGGCAATTTGGGTGCTCAGGAAAGCCACTATTTGATTCCAGCCTACATGACACTCTTGCAACTGTGGACTGGGGGTGGTCACCTCAGCAATTTGGTTAGCATGAGAATTTCTCCCCTGCCCTTAGAGAATCAGATAAAAGGTGCTCCCTTGCAACTGGGCGATGCAACCCCATGTGAAAAGACCTTATCAGAGTTCTCCTCCAAACCACCCCTTGCTCCCCCCTCCCTGCAGTTCCGGTTCCCTCCAGGGGCATTCTCCTGGTGTGGGCGAGGCTTTGGTTTTTTCTTTAACAGGCACCTGGGAATGCCTCCTTCAGGGACATGGGGCTGAGGGTTCTATAAAAGCCCAGGCAGGTGCTAGGTGAGCACACTCCAGTGCCTGCGCAGCCGCCCAGTCTCCTGCCCTCCTGGCCAGCACCATGCTCAGCAAGGCCGTGATCTTCGCTGCCCTGTGTGCCCTGGCTGTGACTCTTCCCTCAGCACCTCCTGGTAAGTGGACCTTCGGAAGGCGTTTGAAAACGAGGCTAAAATCCTCACATGGAGTGTGAATGTGTGTGTCTGTGTATATGTGTGTGTGTGCGCGTACTTGGTTGGGGGGAAAGAGAGAAACCTGCTAAAAAAGTTGTGAAGCGGCATTGGATAAAATTTGTATCAACTTGGTCTTAAGGTAGGAAGGGCCACTGAGCTTTTAGGGCTTGAGTCATCGAGTGGCGAAAATAAGGTTTGGAATCTGTTTGTAATGACTTCATAAAGGTAACAGGGTGGGCCAGACGGGATTAGGGTACTTGACTAGGGAACTTCTGCGGTTTCCCTGTGGGTTCCATTCCCTGTTGGGTGCTAAAGAGATGTTACTGTATTTATCCCAGGTTAGAAGTTCTAGGCGCATCCTCATGGTATGGTGGAGCGCAGTGCATTGGAGGCTTGAGCAGCTAGCTCGGCCACGGGCAATAGTAATCAGAGGGTCTGGAAGGGAAACTTGGGCGTCATGTTGAGAAAGAGAAGAAACAGCTGTCTTCATGAAGCTTTCACCCAAAAGCTTTTCTAGGTCTTCCTGAATTCAGGTGGATTTCTCTGGAGGAGGGGAGCTTTTTCATTTGCATTAAAATGGTTATTTTTTGCTGCTCTCTTCCTCCCAGCTCCCCCTCTGCCAGCTCTCAATTTGTGAGATGCTGGGTTTGGGCTTCTTTGCTGCTGTGAATGTCTGAGGAGGCAAAGTGACCACATTAGAGAGCTAAGGACTCTGGCCTCGCTGGCAGGGTGCCCATAACCTGCCCCGGTGACAACGCGCATCTCTTTCACTGTAGGCTAAGGAGACCCTCGCTATTGCTCAACAGACACACTCGAGTGTGACTGTGTGCTCAGCAAGCCCCGGAATGCCTGCATTGTGCGGTCTATGCGACAGGCTGGAAAATGAAGGCCTAGACAGTCTATTAAATGAATAAGTGGCAAAGTAGCCCATTTAGTGTCTATTCCATTCCTGCTTTACTCCTTAGAAATAGCTATTTTCCTTGGTTTCTGTTTTTAGCTTTCAGGAACCTGAAAAATTACAGAGGGGGAGTCTTGGAATGTTGTCCAGCTCCAGTCTGACCAATACGTAGTTAGAGGCACAGCACTGAGCTCCTTCCTGAACTGTCCCCTCCACGGAGGGCACGGAGCACACCCCCAGGCGGCAGCCGGGCTGCTGCGCTTTCCAGCAGGTGGCAGAAGAGACTTGTGATGAGGCCACCTGTGATGTGATAGGGCCACATGTGATGCAGTGTGCCGCCTTATGCTCCGTGTTTTCCCCAGAAAAAGATCTAGCCGGCGATGAAAAGGGAGTGGAGAGGGTGGAGATGTTCCTGCTGGGAAGTACTTGAGCTATTCTTTTCCTTCTGGGTTCTCTAGAAATAACGGGTGACGCAGTGGAATCAAATGCGGAGGCGGACGCAACCACACAGCAGACCAGGAATGCCCGCCGTAAGTGAGGGGCTGGCTTCAGAGGCGGCCTGGGCAGGCCTGGGTGGGCTCCCGTCTTTTGCCCTCCTGAGGGAAAGGCTGCTTCCTCCAGTGTCCTGATTCCCTCCATTACCTGTGAGCACACCTGTCTTCCACCTTGTCTTCCCAGCATTCGCTGACGGGGAGCCAGCCACTCCCATTGGGGAAGGAGTCACCGTGGCTGCAGGTAAGGATTCCTGCCTTGAGACACGCAGACATTTCTCCCTGCCTCCCTTTCCTTGCTTACATCTCATTGCTTAGGAATGTCCTATGGTAATTTATACATTCAAGGATACTTTGGCTGCCTTGTTCTTTGAGGTGGAGTAAACTTTTGCCAAAAGTTCTTTGAAACTTGAGGTAGATTTAAGAATTTTCCCAGAGCATTTTCAAGAATGAAATCTGAATACTCACATGGCTCCAGCCCTGAGGTCTGCCCTGACCTGGTCTCTGGGACCAACCTCTGGGTTTCTCTAAAGAGGACAAGTTCCTTGGTGTCTCCACGGGGTTGCGGGACGTGATGACAAGAATGGGGTGAATAACTTCCTTTTCTTTTTCAGCTGATGACAGTACCGTTCTGGCACGGAGCTTCAGGAGAGCAGATTTGGGTAAGTGTAAAATGTAAAGTGAATTTAGACTGAACAGGAAAAAAAGGATTTAAAAGCTTCATGGACTGGGTAGTGGTTTTATCTCTGCCCTCTGCCTATGTCAAGCGTCCAAGTTGTGTTTTGTTTTTCTGTCTATCAACTAAGGAGTCTAAAGATTTCAGTGCTTTCTTCCCTCATAAACAAACCTCAATAGTTTGAGGAAAGGCACAGATTTTGCTGAAATTAAGCCTTGAACCTTGTCTACAAAAGTAAATTTCTTAATCTGATCATGTCTATAAATAATGACAATATTCCAGCATTACTCTAAGTGTATTGGAGAATTGCAGTAGTAGTCGGAGAAACCTAGACATTGTATTTTAGTGGAGGTTTAAAGGGCCTATTCAAATGGGAATAGCTGGGTGAGCCTGAATTCTTGCTCCGCCTCTAGTTTTCTGCTTCGCAGGGTACACCTCCCCTGCAGAATGGTGCTCACCCTCAGAATTTGTAGTGTTGCAGCTTCCCAGCCTGCTGTAAAAGGTCAACGTTAGCTATGGCCATCCTTCCTTTACAACCCATGGGGTGTCAGGAAAATCCTCATGTTTGACTGAAGAGCAAGAGGCAGCCTCCTGGCCCAGACCCCTCTGTCATTTCTGCTAGAGGACAGGCCCCCACCTCTTTCCACGCCTGCCTTTCGAGAGAAGGTTTCCGACTGTGGCAATGACCGACACACTGAGAGTCTCTGGTTTGTAATAGGAAGCATGATTTCCCTGGTGCATTTGCCTTTTAAATTAAGAGATTTATTCTCTCATTTCTTGGAGCTGTCACTGCTGGTAACTCTGAAGGGGGCCTAACTGGAGCAACAGGTAAGGCCACAAATTTCTGTATTTTGTATTTATTCCTGGTCATTGAGTGATTGTTCTTGGGAGGGAATCCGGGACAGACTGAAGAAGTGGTCTCTGGTACTCTGTCCCCATTTGTAGCCTTCTCACCTGGCACCATGTCTCTTAGCTGGATTCCACTCCTGGGAGAAGAAAGAGCATGGTACTAGTATGTGAACATGGGGCCAGTTCACCTGCTACTTTTAGGGACTTCTGAGTGGGAGTACAGACCAGACCTTTAACCAAATCCTTCTCGTGGAGTGCATTTGCATTCTGTATCCATTGGTAGAGTTTCAGCCCTGGCAGTGTGCCTTGGCAATTAGGAGAAGAAAGGTTTGGTGCCACAGACCCGGTGGAATCCTACATTTTACTAACACTAACTGGAGGCCGTTCACAGAATGCTAGACGCATGGTGAATGAAAACCATTTCTTTACTTATTTGCAGATCATCCCATGACCGGCGCAGCAAGCAAGTAGCACATCTCAGTTTGTGCTTGTAAGTTTCTTCTTTCTTGTTCCTGATAGCTTCAGAATGATATGATACCATTTTTCAATGCTGTTTTTAATCCACTGGAAAAGACTTCCAAACTAAGCATTCCAAGTGGTGGTATCAGCTATAAAATCTAATAAGGAGGTTAAAGACAAGCTCTTTCTTCTCTGAGGATTATCTTTCGAGACCAATTGACCAGATTTTTAGTGACCTCATAGACATAGGATGATCAGAGAATCTTGCCTTGAGTCTTTGCAGATTCTTTCCTGTGTCTCTCTAGGATATGGTTCCAGTCCAGCTGATGGAGTCTTCTGTAAGGGAGAGCATGACAAAGGGAGAGTGTCAGGGTTTCTGATGCATAGAACATAATGTAATCCTGTCAAAAACCCTAATGCCTAAGAAGCTCTGAAGCGAGAGTTCCCAATTTTAGTACTTCACCTTACTCTTGGCATTTTTGGAGGTCCCATTTCTTCATGCAGTAAAATGGATACCTAGACAGTGTGTGTATCTCACTTAAGGCACAAGGAGAAGGAGGGAGGACAAAGAATTACACCTTAAAGAAACTAATTAAGTACAATGCCCAAGGTCACAGTGACAAGTGAGAAAAGATGGGCCTGATGTTTGAACACTAGGTTCTCCTGTTTCTCTTGGTAACTCCTGGCATTTTGTTTGTTATTTTTTTATTTTAGAAAATGAAGCAAATTCTCCTCTAGCTGTGACTATCACTGTGCTATCCATCGCTTTCTAAGAAGATTCTGAGCTTTTTGACAAGGCTACCACTACACTATAGAAGATTACATAATCATAGAGAATAAGAGAAGCATAGGATGTGCCCAGCTGAGGGGCAACAGGCCTTGAGCCTGGCTGGGTGGCGGGAATCAAACACAAATGGGGGTGGGGAATTTCATAGCTGTGCCCCATTAATATGGGCTCAATAAATGTTCGTTTGAATTAAATTTTAAGAGTGGATTTATTTCTGAGGGAAGAGATGGCTTAGTTGCCTTGTGTTGATATCTATCACAATTTTATTCCTCGTTGATACTTGATAAACAGACATCAACCCTTTATAGGAGCCACAGGAAAGCATCAGATGAATCTGTGGAAAGTGTTAGTTTTCTTATTGGTGCAATGACACATTAGCACAAACTTAGTGGCTTAAAGGGACATGAACTTATTATCTCACAGGATAGAGAACAGAAATCGGTGGTAGATTTTGTATGTAGAATGAGACAGAGCCAAAGCTATAGATTTTGTATTGCAGGGATGGTTGGGTGGTGGCCACCAGGGTTAGGGTTATTTGAATTATATTTGTTTGGAAATATTGAATAGTACCTTTAAAGTATTCAAACGGAGATGGCAAATAGATCTAGATCTCACACTTGGAGTAGAAGTGTTGGCAAGAGATGTAACTTTGTGCATTTGGCACATAGATAATAATTGAAGCCATGGGCAAGGATGAGCTTTTGTAAGGAAATTCTTATGTAGTGAGAAGAGGTCAGAGCCAAGATAACAGGAGAGGACTCTCATAACTTCATGGCTAGATGGAAGCAGCTGCATCTGCAAATGACCCACAGGGTGTTGGCTTCCGAATGGTGGGGACAGTATTTTGTATTCATCGTTGCATCCTGAACTCCTAATAAAATTCCTTGGCTAGAGAGGGCACTGTATGTAGCAACCAGAGAGTGAGAATATAACACAAGTACTTACAGTGTTATGGGACCAAAACGAGAGAGTATTTTAAGTAAGACATTGTGAAAAATGTCCTGTGCTGCTGAGAAGCAAGTTAAGGTAAACACTGAAAAATGTACACTGATTTTTAGCAAGCTGGCAGGCATTGGTTACCATGAGGTGAGCTATGTAAGTGGAATGGGTAAAGAAGCCTTTGTTGATAAGCGTTTGGCCACCTTTTAGCTTGATTCCTTAGCATATATGCGATTGCTTTCCTAAAATATAGCTGAGGGTGGTATAGTTTTAGTCGTGAAGGCATTTCTTGACCCCTTTCTTCTCAAAGGCCATGCCCAAACAAAACCAAGAAGACACAAAAATTCTTGAGTGTAAACAGGCAGAAGAAGGGTCCGTGGCAAAGTAGAAATAAGAAAGGTAACCGTCAAGCACCTGTGAGGATCTGTTGGGGAGGATGCCGCATCACATAAATGGGTGCCAATTGGTGTCATAGCGCCCTGGCCAGGCTCAGGGACTGCAGACACCAGGAGCTCTGAACATGACGTGGGAGGGGGCAGGGTGATGATGGTGGTGCGACAGGTGGTGGGAAAGTGATGGGTTCACATCTTCCTTTGTTCCTGCGAGAGACAGTAGTTTTACTTAGAAAAACTGAACCAGAGATGTGCTGGAGGTGGGGACAATTGGGGTCACTGAAGAGAAGAGACCACCAATAAAAGTCTATTCTGAAAACAGGGCAGTCAAGTCAAAGCCTGTAAAATGAATGTGGGGAGGCCCTACTTCTTACCCTGGCCAGCTCCAAAGTGCCAGCAGTGATGATTTCATCAGCAGGTCAGGAGACAGGAGGATTTTCCTGAAGGGTCAGTGCTGTTTCAGAGGCAGCATCTGAAGGTCTTCATAAAACAGCTACCAGGGCATTCAACCCCACTACTGTGAGGCACATGAGTCTACAAAACCCTTGCAATGCACACAGAACTTTCTGACCACCTTATTGTCTAACTCTTAAGAATGAAGAGAAATCAAAGGATCAGTAGGCAAACTTCACTGAACAAAACTCAAAGAAACAGAAAAAGGAGACATTAGAGGAAACAGAGACCAGTTAAGAAGCTATAGAAACTTTAATAGATGGTAAGTAACATATTCTGAGAGATAAGAATAGATACTGCCGCCTTTATACAGAAGAGGATGCTATTAAAGAAAGGATTGACCAGAAAAAGAAAGAAATATTGGCAATTGTAAATTCAGTTGAGGATAAGTTCAATGAAATATAAAGCTGAGGAACTCCTCCATGAAATATGGAAAAATGCAAAGAAGTGGTACTCTTAGATGAGAAAAAAAAATTGAACTAACATGAATTTCAGACAAAGAAAACAGGAAAAGAAATTATCAACAAAACACTAGGCATTTCCCAGAGCTTAAGGATGACTCTTCACATGGAAGGGGCCCAGTGATGATACACAAGCCCAAACCTAACGTTTGTGGGGTGCAGTGCAGGGGTACACACATCCAACATACGCAGTACCTGAGACTCACCAAATGTTCCCACGTTATTTAATCCAAGCTAGACCCCAGGGCCAGGTCACCTTTCCACTCAAATCCTGCAGCCCGTGACCTGGAAATTGCCCATTGGCCTAGACTCTAGAGCCTAAAGGAGCACGTGTCTCCCTGCACCAACCCTCACCCTGCAAGTGGAGAGATGGGAGGAGGGAAGGGGCAGGGCTGTCTTCTGGTATAGCAGGAAGGAAGCTTAGTTGGGGCCATGGGCTGACCTGGCCAAGCTTCTGTAGGAGCCTACTAGGCATGTTTTCCTCCCTCATGCGTGACTGCTGGTATGAAATTTCCAGCAAGTTCTAAGCACCTCCCTAAACTACACTACTGAGCATAGGAGTGGTAGGGAGTGAATTACAGTGGAGGGTGTGTCAACCTGTCTGCCTAGATGTATTGTACTATTTCATTCTATTTGCAGAGACTAATATTTTGTTTTGTTTTTATAATTTAATTTTTTAGGCTGGTCAAGTGAAGTAGTGGAGTAAGAACAAAGGAATCTGTAACTGATTGTGATCGATTAGCTGTAAACACCACTGCACTCAGACCAGCCAGAGCCAGCAATGAATAACTTTAAGCAGAAGCATTCATTTTCCCTCTGGTGCTCCAGATTAGAAACTGTTAATTCGTTCTCTTTGTACGTTCTCAATCCTATATCCCTAGGCCCAGAGGGCCACAACTCAGCCTGTGTCCCTCTCCCAAAATTCCGGTTTTGTATGCACATGTTGAAATTTAGAATTTTTTTTTTTTATTTTTTGAGATAGAGCCTCATTCTGCCACCCTGGCTAGAATGCTGTGATATCAGCCTACCTCACAGCAACCTGAAACTCCTGGGCTCAAGCGATCCTTCTGCCTCAGCCTCCTGAGTAGCTGGGACTACAGGCCTATATCACCATTCCTGGCTAAGTTTTTTTTTAGCTATATTTAGTTTCTCAGCTAATTTTTCTATTTTTAGTAGAGACGGGAGTCCCCCTTTTGGCCAGGCTGGTCTTGATCTCCTGAACTCAAGGAATCCTCCTGCCTTTTACTCCCAGAGTGCTAGGATTATAGGTGTGAGCTACTGTGCCCGGCCTTTTAAAATATATTTACTGAGAGTAAAAAGAGTATACCATGGCTTTGGTTTGGTGTTGGTGTGTAGGCCCTCGTAAGGTGCAGGGCCCAGCATAGGGGCCCCTCTTGGAGTACTGAGTGCCTAGCACATTAAATGGGAAAAAGTCCCACATGAATTTATATGATGAAATTTTAGGGATAAAAAGAAGATTTTGAATACTCTAGTGAGACAAAAAAGTTATATACAAAGGATTAAGAATTAGGATGAAAGGCCAGGTGCAGTGGCTCATGCCTGTAATCCTAGCACTCTGAGAGGCTGAGGAGGGAGGATCATTTGAGCACAGGAGTTTGAGACCAGCCTGAGCAAGAGCGAGACCCCGTCTCTACTAAAGAAATAGATATAAATTAGCTGGATAACTAAAAATATATATAGAAAAAGTTAGCTGAGCATGGTGGCACATGCCTGTAGTCCTAGCTACTCGGGAGGCTAAGGCAGAAGGATTGCTTGAGCCCAGGAGTTTGAGGTTGCTGTGAGCTAAGCTGATGCCACAGCACTCTAGCCAGAGTGACAGAGGGAGACTCTGTCTCAGAAAAAAAAAAAAAAAAGAATTAGAATGATGGGGGAACATTGAAATTCCAAAGACAGTGGAACAGTGTTTTAACGATTCTCAGTAAAATTATATCCATCCTCGAGTCCTGTATTTAGTCATATTATCAATTGAGTATGAGGCTAGACTAAATACAATCTCAGGCATGGAAGATTTTGAAATATTTTGCCTCATGCGCTTATTTTCCAGAAGCAATGGTAGGATGTGTTTCACCAAAGATTACCAAGAAGGAAGGTGGCATTAAGTCAGGACAGGCTCTATCCTATCTAACAGCAGGAAAGGAATTTCCGGTAGAGAGGTGGATTATCTGACATGTTTGTGCTCAGAGGGATTTTACAGGTCTGTTGGAGGTTTCAGGAAGACTTGGATGTTTCAAGAAGACCAAGCAAGGGAAGTTAAAGAGGTAATTATTAACTCCATGAAAAACAAAAAGGTTTTGCAAGGAAGAAATGTAAGTGGAATTAACAGATGAATTTAGGTGCAGAGTAATGTTAAGGTTGGTGACTGTAGCATACAACTATAAACAAATGGCAAAAACCAGTTCCCCATTCTAATGAGAAAATAACTACTTAAGTGTCTTCAGTACTTGGAGGTGGACACCTCACTTCCCAGCAGGACTTACTGGGAGGGAGCAGACCCATGCCTATCATTTGCCTTATATCTGTGTTGATGCTAGAAACAATTTGGGAAGGGTGAGTTTGTTAAAGAGTTCAGGTGGACAGTGAAGATTGGAGTTGGAAGACTTTTCTTTGTCTGCCTCTCTGGGTGTTTTCCCTCTATGACAACTAACAAGTGAGACTCTCAGAGGATCGCTTGGAAGGATGGCCTCTCCATTGGGCAACTTGATGAGGCAGTTGGCTTTTCCCAAAGTAAGTGATGAGAGAGAGAGAGAAATTTAAGAATAAAAAAGGAAGCTGCAGTTTCTTTTATAACTTAATCTCAGAGGTGACATGCCACCATTTCTGCCATATTCTATTGGTCACACAGAACCATCCTGATAGAATGTTATAGGGATTACACGAGGGCGTGCATACAAGGAGGTAGGAATCTTGGGTGCTGGCTAACTCACATTGACAAGTATTGTGAAACAAAAATAAAGCAGGTTAAGGAGATTGAGGAGTTTTGTGTATTTCAAGAAAGCTTCAAGGTGGTGACACTTGAGCAGAGTTGAATAAAGTCGCAAAGCATTCTTTTTTTTTACCTGCTCAATTATCAATTGAATATTTATTTTTTTTAATTAAATGTATTCCATTTTCCAGGTTCCAAATGAGGCAATGGGGTAATGGTTAAAAAAAAAAAATAAAGAACTAACTTGGGGTCTGTTACCAGCTCATAGCCTGAAGTTCCTCAAAACTTCAGGAGGGAATTCAGGAGGGAGCCTCCCCTGGTGGGAAGAACAATGATCTCAAAGTCCAGGGAAGGACTGAAGTAACCCAAGGGTGATTAAGTATTTAGCACAGTCTCTCCAAAGACCTGGAGGCAGTAAGTCAGGCAGCTCTATACTTTGTCTACTTTTCAGCACTAGTATTTTGAGTCACCCATGGCAGAGACAACTCGATTTCCTAGATTATCTTATGTTCCTCTACCTCTTCCAATCTACCTTTCAGGTGGGTGGGGCAATGAAACTCGTTCTGGCCCCTGGGCTGCATTTTTGATAAAGGCAGGAATGATCTTTGTGTATTGGAGAAGTATGGAGACAGCCAGTGTGGCTAGAGCAGAGTCAATTAGGTACAGAAAGGCCAATAAGTTTGGAGGCAGGTTCAGCACAATTATGTAGAGTTTTGGCCATAGTAACAAATTTGGAGTTTGTTCCTTTGGAATAAAAGCAATGAAACAGTGAGTACAAAAGCCTCTATAGAGATTGTGCAAGAGAAAATGGGAGGTGAGGAGGTGGGAGCAATAACTGTACACATTCTTTTCAAGGACTGTGCAATGAAGATGACAGACAAATAGTATCTTAAACAGAGAGGCATTAAGGGTGTCGAGAGAGCTTTGTAAAAATGGGAGATACTCTAGCAGGTTTGTGCTGATTGCTTCAAACTTGTAAAGAAGAACAAATTGAAGATGTAGGGGAGAAAAAGGACATAGTTCCAGAAGCAAAATCCTTGATTGGGCGATGTGGTGTGGGATTCAGTGTGAAGGTAAAGGACAGGAGGAAGGAAGCTTCACCTCTGATGGCTGAAGAAAAGCCAGGGAACAGGCTGGCTGTATGTGGGTTGGCTCCCTTCGTGATGGGTATAGTGAGATTGCTCTTTTAGGTTTCTTTGAACTTCTCAGTGAAATTTCTGAGGACATTGGTGTGTGTGTGGGGGGGGGTGGAAATTTACTAATATTGAGCCATACTCTTACAACATGGTATATTAATATTATTTTTTTATCACAGTGTTGACTTAGTTATGTACTAATGAGTATTTTTTTCTGATGCAATATTTTGGCAGGTCTACCTATTTTGTTTAATGAACCTCAAAGAATAAATTCAGAAACTTGCCAAACTTTCCTATATTTTAGAAAAATTTAAACAGTATAAGAATTATGTTTTCTTTAGTCATATATAAAATTAAATATAAAATTTTCTGTGTCCTTTGATGTTGGTGGTAATAATGAGATTTGGTTGGAGATAGTTTCCTGTCAACTTCTTCCATTTCTTTCAAGGTTATTTTCTATTCAACTTATCCTAACCTTCCTCAGTCAAATTTAGTAATTTATATTGTCTTACAATAATGTCAATTTCATTGACTATTTTACATTGGAATAGAATTTTACATTATATTACACTACTCTTTTAAAAATCCATTTATCTATGATAAATTTCCCCTTCTGATTTCTGAAGTTTGTTTTGTTTTCTGTTTTTTTCTTTCTTTTTCCTTTTTTCTCAGAGACAGGGCCTTGTTGTGTTGCCCTGGCTGGAGTGCAATAGTACAATCATAGCAGCCTTGAACTCCTGAGCTCAAGCAATCCTTTTGTCTCAGCCTTCCAAGTATTTGGGACTACGGGCCTATAGGCACATACCACCTTGCACAGCTAATTTTTCTTATTTTTTGTAGAGATGAGGTCTCACTATTTTGCCCAGAATGATCTGGAACTCCTGGCCTCAAGCAACTCTCATGCCTTGGCCTTTTGAAGAGTTGGAATTACAGGTGTCAGCAACTGCATCTGGCCTGTTTTTCTCTTGATCCAAATTATAAGAGGCTTGCTTCTTTTGTGATTGTCTAAGCATCAGCTATCGAATTTTTTTTTTATCAATTTGGTTGTTTTTCTATTTTCTCATCCAGGACAGTTTATTCTAATTTGAGTGGTAGACTCACAAACTTTGACATTATGTAGGTAATATGTTGCTCTATGAACTAACTAACTCATACCTGATCTGGTAGAAGTTTCAGATGACCTTCCATTTTAAATTCAAAATGTCATGAGTTTAAACTTCCATATTATGTTTATCAGCATACACAACTGTTGCTCCATAGATTGCTCTATAGAACTGTTGTCCTTTAGAGACAGAAATGATTTAGGAGTTTTGCAGGGCTTTGCCCTGAAGGAATATGTGAACATGTTAGTGTTAGTTCACATATCAAACCTTCCTCGCCTCAGGAGGGCATCTCACCAGTCAGTCAGCTGCTTCCAAGGTGATTCTGTGTCTCAGACTTGTCGGCTTGTTTCACCTCCTTCTGTATGGCAAAGCTTGGCATGGAGCCACAGGATGAGAACTAACCAAAAAGTGCCCATGTGACAGACACCTGCATCTAAAAGCAATGAGCCTAAGGGACAGTTCTTGCTTCACTCCTGACTATCTGTCTCAACCAACAAAAACTAGATAAAGAAATATAGAGTCACTATATCTCTGTTTAACCTTTTGGCTAAGTGATAGTTTTATCTTAGAACTTAGAAATTTGTCTTAGAAAGATTTTGTAACCATTTGTTCACATAGATAGAGTTAATTAAGGGATCTCTAGAAGCTTTTTGGGAGACTTTTAACCTAAAACCAACTACCCGTTATTATGTAAATCTGTCACCCCTGGCACCTGATCACTGTACCAATAAATACTGATGTGAAACTTTACTTGGGGCCTCACAGCTCATGGGAATGCTGGAGGTCTCCCGCTCCCCCAACTTTTATAAAATCCATACTTTATAAAACTCTACTTTTGTCTCTGTGTATTCTTTTATTTCTATATTCTATTACTTTCCATTTTCTATTTATTTCCTTATCTCTTGCAATGACTCCTGCCAAAGGGACCCGATTTTCCCTGGGAGCGTAGGTAACGCCCTACAAACTGGCACAGCTGGTTGGATTTTACGACAGGGTCCTAAAGGCAAAAGGCTTCCTTGAGTCAAGGAGATTCCCACACAGCATCTCAGGGGATGTGGAGAAGGCTTGGGGCCTCAGTACCCAAGAAAGAGATAGGTGGATTTGAGTCCAGGGATTGAATTAAAGAGATAAGAATTAACATTTTAATTGGGATAACAAATGGTGAAGACTTTCTCTTCTGAGTACATTGAATTGTTACAGACTTTATTAAACAGTGTGGAATAGTTGCCAAAAAGAAAAGTCTCGAGGAATTGTTTCATTTAATTTCCAAACACTGCAGTGGGTTCCCACCTCCGGGTGAGTTCAGACTGCAGCAATGGCAGTTAGCACTAGAAACATTACAAAAAGTGTTCCATAAAGGAGAAAACAATCCCTTTACATATCTGACAATTCTGCTCTTTAATTATACAAGCTCTGCAACCATTTTAATCTGACTCAGACTCTTCTATCGAGAGGGAACATTCCATCCTAAAAAAAGCAGTGAAAGATCTGGAACCTGCTTTTTACATGAAAAAGGAGGTTATTTACCACCTTCCATCTGCAGCAGGCCAGGATAAGAGAGAGCCAGTAAAAATGGCTGTTGGGCCTTAGCACAGGTCTGTAGAAAAAATGGAGAAGCTAAAAGATTCTGAAGATGAATCTTCGCTTTCCTCTCGTTTTGTTCTTTATGAGACTTAAGAAAGAGCTGAAGCACCAGCTAGAGATCCCTCCTACCCCTGCTCAGCTCAACTTATCTGCTCTAAGCTTTTCCCTTCGGAGCTATTGCTTTTTAATGCAAATGGCTCCTCAAAACATTTTCCACCCTTGAGAATGGCTGTTGGAAAAACTCCTAAAACACAAAGCAAGTTTTCGAAAGGTATCAGAGAAGTGCAGTTAAATGGGAATTTAGAAGCTTATCTGTATCCTGTTGCTGTAGTACAGCTGAGCTCAGATTCTGATGATCAGGATGGGGTGACACAAACACCTCAAAGCCCCCACTATACACATGAGCCTACTCCACTGAAACTCTCAAAGAATTAAAGCAGGCCTGTGTCTCACATGGTACAAACTCTCCTCACACCAAGGGTTTGCTTGAAGGATTGGCTCAAACAGAAAGATTACTTCCTTGGGATTGGGAATCTTTGGTGTGGACAGTTTTATCTCCACCTGAATTTTTATAGTTCACCACCTGGTGGAGGGATGAGGCTTGCCAACAGGCATTGCTAAATCAGTCCCAAGATCTGCCAATAGATATCTCCATGGCACAAATTATGGGATAAGGAAGCTGGTTTGGCTTAGATGCTCAATTAAAGTATGATGATCAGGCTATTGTTCAAATACAGCAGTGCTGTATTAGAGCATGGGAAAAAATAGGTTCTCCTGGACAAACTGTGCCTTCCTGCATAAATGTTAAATGAAATGTTAATGAGCCTCATGTGGATTTTATTGCTAGATTGCAAGATGTGCAAAAAATGGCTAGTCCTCCTCCTTTAGGAAATATGATGTTACATATGTTGGCTTTTGATAATGCTAATTCAGAGTGTCAGCAGCTTTTATGTCCGTTAAAATCAAACAGCATGCCTCTCGAAGAATACTTGAAAATGTGTTGGGAGGTTGGGTCAGTCGCTTATAAAATGCAAATGTTGGCCGAGGCTATCCACAGGAAAAGTCCTGGAGGACAAAGAGGTTTTAATTGTGGCCATAAATATCATTTGAAAAAAGATTGTAAACAACTTCCTGGAGCATTTAACAATTACCAGCCTGCTGGTCCTGCTCTGGGACTTTGCAACCGCTGTGGTAAAGGATACCATTGGGCCAATCATTACCATTCTAAATTTCATGCTAATAGACACCCACTTACGGAACAGGGAAATGGGGTGTCAGGCCTTCCCGGGGTGGGGAGCATGGAAAATATGGGAAATCACTTTGTCCAACAGTTCCCGGCTTGGCGGCCGCAGACTCAAAAAAACAATGGGGGGATAAGCAGCCCCCACAACAGTTTCAAACTTGGGTCCCACAAAACTAAAGGTGGCTGATTGAATTTCCGCAACGAGAGGAAGTGGAACTCTTGATTTACACTCTCGTGACAATGGCCTTTTAACGCCATCTATTGGTGTATGTAAAGTACTTACAGGTAGATTTGGCCCCATTCCTCCAGGCACACTAGGATTAATCATTGGCGGGAGCTCTCTTACTTTAAAAGGAATTTCAATGCATTTGGGTGTAATTGATTTGGACTATTCAGGAGAAATTTCAGTTATGATGAGTTCCACTTCTGATTATTCTATTAAGGCTGGAGACCATATTGCACAACTTCTGTTACTACCTTACATGCAAATTGGAAAATCTAATGTTCTAAGACAAGGAGGTTTTGGAAGTATTGGACCTAAGGGATATTGGCAAACTTTCATTAATGATCAGAGACCTCAATTAGAAATTAAGCTAAATGGCAAATCTTTTGTTGGACTTGTGGATACTGGAGCTGATGTTACAATTATTTCTAAATGTTTTTGACCGAAGTCTTGGCCTTTACAACAGGTTCCTACGGCACTTCCTGGAATTGGAGCTATGACTAATATATTTCAGAGTCAACAAATTTTAAAATGTTCTGGCCCTGATAAATGGACAGCTAACAGTGGCTAACATCACTAATAATCTATGGGGAAGAGATTTGTTATGACTATGGACAGCTTACATCAGTATGCCTACTATATGTGCTCCCACTACACAAATAATGCTTACTATGAATTATAATCCTTGCTTTGGTTTGGGTAAGAGAGGCCAAGGGGCTAAGACTTTCATGACACCCGAAACACATTCTTTTCAGCATGGTTTAGGCTATCCAAATTTTGGATAGCGGCCACTGCTGCTGAAAGGCATCACTGTGCACTGGCTTTAAATTGGATGTCACAAAAGTCCATATGGACAGAGCAGTGGCTACTAAACCAAGAAAAATTGTGTGCTCTTCAAATATTAGTAGAAGAACAATTACAAGCAGGACATATAGCGGAGTCCACCAGTCCGTGGAACTCCCCTGTATTTGTTATTAAAAAGAAATCTGGTAAATGACAAATGTTAACTGATTTAAGAAAGATCAATGCAAGTATACAATCAATGGGAACTCTTCAGCCAAGACTTCTGTCTATGACTATGATCCCTAAAGATTGGCATATTATACAAGTAGATTTAAAAAAATTCTTTTTAACAATTCCTTTACAAATATCTGATAGAGAAAAATTCGCCTCCACCATACCTGCTTTAAACAATCAACAGCCAACTAAACGGTACCAATGGAAAGTCTTGCCTCAAGACACGCTTAATAGCCTGACCCTGTACCAACATTTTGTCAATCAGCCTTTGGAAATAGTAAGAAATTGTTTTACTCATAGTTGTATTATTCATTATATCGATGACATTTTATTTGTATGTTCATCCAAACAAAAATTAGAACAATTGTACCAACAGGCCAGACAAATATTGTCTCAATTTGGTTTAATAATTGCTGAAGATAAAGTCCAACAGAATTATCCATTAATTTATCTAGGGCTTGTCATTGATAGAAATAAACTAGTTCTTCAAAAAGTTCAAATATAGGCTGGGCACCGTGGCTCACGCCTGTAATCCTAGCACTCTGGGAGGCCGAGGTGGGTGGATTGCTCAAGGTCAGGAGTTCGAAACCAGCCTGAGCAAGAGTGAGACCCTGTCTCTACTATTAAAATAAAGAAATTAATTGGCCAACTAAAAATATATAGAAAAAATTAGCTGGGCATGGTGGCACGTGCCTGTAGTCCCAGCTACTTGGGAGGCTGAGGCAGCAGGATTACTTGAGCCCAGGAATTTGAGGTTGCTGTGAGCTAGGCTGACGCCACAGCACTAGCTCTAGCCCGGGCAGCAAAGCGAGACTCTGTCTCAAACAACAAACAAACAAAAAAAGTTCAAATATGTATAAAAACATTACAAACTTTAAATGATTTTCCAAAGTTACTAGGAGACATATATTGGCTTAGATGTAAGTTAGGAATTCCTATTTATGCTTTAAGTAACTTGTTTGATACACTAAAGGGTGACTCTGATCTTAATAGCCCTCATAAGCTAACTCAGGCAGCTCAAGAGAAATTCGCGTGGATTCAATCTCATAATCACAAAGCTCAACTTTCTAGAGTAAATCTTTAAAAAGGAGTGGATTTAATTGTTTATCAGAACACTCTCCCTCTGCTACCTTACTCCAAGAAGAAGGTATAATTAAGTGGATTTTTCTCTTACATAAACAACAAAAATGTCTTATGACATATTTGGACAAAATTGGTCAAATTCTATTTAAAGGCCATCAAAGACTAAAATAACTACATGGCCAAGATCCTGAGAAAATTATTGTTCCTCTTACTAATTCACAAATTCAAATGGTTTATCAGCAATCAGGTGTATCCGATTTTGTAGTAATAATTGATAATCACTATCCCCAAAACAAATTGTTCCAATTTCTAAAATTAACTCAATGAATATTACCTAAAATAGTAAAATCCATTCCTATACCTCATGCTCCTACTTTTTTACTGACAGCAGCAGTAATGGTCAGGGAGGTTATTCTGGTCCTTTAACTAAGGTGTGGACCACCCCTTCTACTTCAGCACAAAAGGTAGAATTGCAAACTCAGCTTTTACAGGATATTACTTCACTTTTAAATATTATTTCCAATTCACAATATGTTGTACAAACAGGTCTAGCCTTGGAAATAGTTACTATTACAGAAACTGATGAAGTTTCCAAACTGTTTCAACAACTTCATCGATTATATGGAATCACCCAGTTTTCATTTTTTATGACTCATGTCATATCTCATACTAACCTTCTAGGCCCATTAGTGGCTGGCAATGAGAAAGTAGATTAATTACTTGTTGGTTGTGTTCAAGAGGCAACTCAATTTCATCAATTAACTCATTAATACTAAAGGTTTAATTAAAAAAATTCACATAACAGATAATCAAGCCAAGCATGTTGTTTTTCACTGTCCCACTTGTCAAACAATCAACTAAAACTTCTGCAGGGGTTAATCCCTGAGGCCTCTCCCCAAATGAATTACGGCAAATAGATGTTACACATATTCCTGAATTTGTCAAGTTAGGCATTGTACACGTTACAATAGACACTTATTCTAGTCTTATTATGGCTACTCTATCCCCTGGAGAAAAAGTTAGACATGTACTTTCACACTTAGACTCCTGTTTTACATATATGGGAGTCACAGCCACCATCAAAATTGACAATAGCCCTGCTGATACTAGTCATTCTTTTGCAACTTTCTGTACTAAGTGGAAGATTAAACACATTACTGGCATTCCTTATACTCCTCCAGGACGAAGTATTATAGAACGTACTCATCAAACCTTAAAAAATATTATTTAAGCAAAAAGGGGGAGGTGTTCAGTCTGCCAGAGATATAATAAGTCAAGCCTTATTTACTAAATAAATAAAGCCTAATTTTTTTGAATATTCACAAAGAGGACAATTTAAGAACAGTAGAGAAGCATTGGAATGGGAGTGGACAACCATACACTTTCCTTCACCAGCCTATCTGGTGGAAAGATGATATAGAAAATAAATGGAAAGTAGGATGGGCAAAGGCGTGGGGTTGAGGTTTTCCTTGTGTTTTGACAGATGATGGAGAAACCATATGGATTCCAAGCAGAAAAATTAAGTCCAGAGTGGAAACCCAAGGGGAAAAAGTGGAAAATGCCATTTCAGATAACCGAGGCCCTGGCCCTTTCAAAGGACGAAACTAAAGGACAAGAAACTCCCAGCCTGGAAAACATGTCAAGCACAGACCATAACATGAGGACGGCTGAAAAGGACCTACAAAGAAGCAGACAGAATATTGGATCTGACATCTGTACCTAAAACACCTGTAAACCTTTTTCTTGCTATTATCAGCTTGGGGAGCATGGCAGTAAGTGTGTCCGGTAACCAGACCTGTCACCATTGGGCCTATATTCCTAACCCACATTTAAATAAGATTGTTAATTGGGCTGACACACCTTTCTTAGTGTTTGTTAATTATTCCAATTGGCAACCAGGACCTTATGATTACCATGGTCCAATGAAACCCAATGAGGAGGGCACTAAAATTAATAAATATGAAGTTTGGACAGAAGGCCCTCCCATATGTATTGGTAAAGATATTCATTGCTTAAAACTTGCTACCCAAACCTGACTAGTCACCAGCAATTCAACCAGTGATAAAACTAAAGCCTGGTTTTTCCTTCTAACTATCTCTTCTTTTTTCTAGAATTGCACCCATAGATGTACTCATTTGTAAAGAAGTAGTAATTTCTGACCCTAAAACCTGTATACAATAGGAAAATTGTAGAACTCACGTGGGATGCATTCTTACTAGGTTACCATCTTTTGGTTATGTATTAGACTGTAGTCCTTATGGACAACCTGTCTCCTCTCACAATCTTAAAATCTTCGTTTGAATAAAACTGCCACCTCGATGTCTGTAAAAGACACTGGCTTTAAAAGTCATATTACATGGCTCAATAACTGCATGAGCTCTCTATCCCCTCACATGTTAGATGGCCCTATTCATGATCAATTGTGGAAATTATTGGCTGCTTTACACCCTTTGCAGGCCTGGATTAGCACAAGCACATTAGATACAAATAATAGCCAAGAGTGGACTTTTAACTTAAACTCTATCATTATACCCAAGCTTGTGTTAAACTGCCTTACTTATTCATAATTGGGCACACTGTCTATAATGAACCTTCCTTCCTAGTGACTTGTAACAACTGTTCTTGTTATACCTGTATTGACAATTCCATAAAGTCCAATCCCTTTGAAGAAACACTTTATATTTTCAAAGCCAGAACAAGACTGTGGTTACCTGTTAAAATGAATGGAGTCTGGCAAGAAACCCCAGCAATGTTCCTTCTGGACAAACTACTTAACTACCTTCTTAAATGCACTAAAAGATTTGTTGGTCTCTTAATAGCAGCTATTATAGGAATCATTGCTGTCACCACTTCTGCGGCCACTGCAGGAAGAGCTCTGCATCAGACTGTTTAGACCACTGAATTTGTTCAAAATTGGCATCATGAATCAAATCAATTATGGTCTACCCCAAATCAAATTGACAGCAAATTAACTACTCAAGTGGCTGATTTACAACATCAGTCTCCTTACTCAGAGACCAGATTATAAGTCTACAAAAGCAACTGAGATTCCGTTGTGATTGGAATATCGCTCAATTTTGTGTTACACCTCATATGTATAATCAAACTTGATTTCCTTGGGAAAACATTTAAAAAAATCTACTTAATCAAGGAAATATGACTGAAGAGATTGGAAACTTACAAAAAATACTAAATACCTTCAGCCACAAACTTAATTTGCTCTCTGAGGCTGACATTATTAATGGCATCTCATCTGGTTTGGAGTCAGCTGATCTACTTTCCCATCTTAAGATCTATGGGAGTTCCACTATAGTAGCTTTTTGCATTATTTTAATCATTAGCTTGTGCTTACTTATAGTCTGGAGAAAACTCTGAAGAAGACAAGACTCTGGAGACCAATACCTCACAGTGATAGCTGTACAACTTCATCAACTTATTTCTAAAATAAAGAGGGGAGATGTTGCTCCATAGATTAATATTGCTCTATAGAATTGTTGCCCTGTAGAGACAGAAATGATTTCAGCAGTTTTGCAGGGCTTTGCCCTGAAGGAATATGTGAACATGTTAGTTCACACATCAAAACCTGCCTCACCTCATGAGGGCATCTAACTGATCAGTCGGCTGCTTTCCAAGGTGACACTGTGTCTCGGACCTGTTGGCTTGTTTCGCCTGCTTCTCTACAGCAAAGCTAGGCATGGAACCACAGGATGAGAACTGATCAAAGAGTGCCTGTCCAACAGAGACACCTGCAGCTAAAAGCAATTAACCTAAGGGGCAGTTCTTGCTTCACTCCTAACTACCCGTCTCAATCCACAAAAACTAGAGCCAATATATCTCTGTTTAACCTTTCTGCTTAGTGATAGTTTTATCTTAGAACTTAGAAGTTTGTCTTAGAAAGATTTTGTAACTGTTTGCTCATATAGATAGAGTTAATTAAGGGATCTCTAGAAGCATTTGGGGAGACTTTTAACCTAAAACGCAACTACCTGTTGTAATGTAAGTCTGTTAACCCTGGCATCTGATCACTGTACCAATAAATACTGATGTGAAATTTTACTGGGGGCCTCACAGCTCACAGAAATGCTGGATGTCTCCTGAACCCCAAGTTTATAAAATCTATACTTTATAAAACTCTACTGTCATCGCTGTGTATTTTTTTATTTCTATATTCTATTATTTTCCATTTTCTATTATTTCCTTATGTCTTGTGATGACCACTGCCAAAGGGACCTGATTTTTGCTGGAAGCATAGCTAACTCGCTATGCACAACAAATTAGTGGGTACCCACTTTTTGAAAAACGCTAATAAGAAATGTGAAATAAAAATGTAAGAATACTGGTAAGATAGAAAATGATAAAACTATAGAGAAACTGATGCTTTTACTTTCTTTTTAACATCTGGAAGAAATATTGTCAGGGAATATTGTAATGAGAACTTTTGGCAAAGCTATCTTAAAAATTTTAATTTGGAAGCATATAATTCCTTACAATTTTAATCTACTGTTATTCTTTAAAATAATTATTAGAAAGTTATGTATGTGATCACATTAATCTATATATTTTAAGGTAGTCATTATTATTATTGTCATTTTAGATAAGGAAACTGAGAGTCTTAGAGTTTAAGTTAGCTTACTGAGAATCCAGAGCTAGCAAGCAAAAGAGGACTTAAGCTCAAGTCTGAAGGATTCCAGATTTCTTTCCCCTTAAAATACACCATGTTAGCTCCTTTATGAAATTCACTCAGTTTTCTTAAGGAATGATGAGGGAATATAGGAAGGGAGAAAACTGAACAATGGTAAGAAAGTGGAAAGTGGGTACAGTGGATTCTAGGGAGAAGAGGCCTAGACCCACATTGATTTTCCTAGAAAGCAGGATCAATTATTTTGAAAATTTTAAGAATTTCCTCAGTCTCTGAAACTTCCTCACATTTGTTTTATTTTCCTAATTTCCCAGAAACTACTAGAATATCAGTTAAAGATCTAAACATAATAAGATATTAGCATGTGTGCTACAGAAGCTGGGGAACAGGAGGAAAAATGGAACTTTTTCCCCTGGCAGTGGCTTGGTCAGGATAAAGGAGGAGGGGAGGTTGCTGGCAGCATCAGTGGGAAGGGTTTCTTGATGTTCTTAAATTGTATTCATGGCCTTCAAATCAAGACTCACAAACACCCAGAAATAAAGACAGCAATCAGAAATTGCATGCTGATTATTTTATTCGTGTATTCAAGTTAGAGTTGTGATCACATTGTTCCAGTGTCAGAGCTTCTTGAAAGACTGTGGTCTTCTTATTCACTCTATGAAGCAAACAAACAAACAAATAAACACAAAAGTTTAGAGAGAAGACACATCATGGCAGGAAGCGTCCAATGCCTTGCTGGTGTCACTGCAGTGTGGTAGGTGCAAGCCTGCCTTCTCTCTCTCTTTCCCTTCTTCCTCTCCCCTTTCCTTCCTAATTTCTGTTTGTTCACTCTGTTAATTCACCTTGCAGACAATGTGTACTAAATTGTCGTTTACAAGATGAAAAGAAAACATTATTCTCAGGGTGTTTATGTTTTGGTTGCTGGTGAATATGTTCAGTAATATGCAAATTGTCACTGCAACACATCTGGTGATAGTGAGAAACTGAAACCAGCCTCATGTCCAGTAACAGGGTTGATTAAAGAAATCATGGAACAAGTATACAATGGACTAGTATCTAATTGTAAAGAGATAGCCAAACCAAATCAAACAAATGACATCAAGAATATCAAAACAGGGAAGAGATCCACATATTTCTATGAACTCATATGTAAGTTTTCTAAGAAATATGATTTAAAGTGAGCAACATACAGATATGCATATAAAGTAGGATATCATTTGTGGAAAAAAAAAAGAGTTATATATGTTTTTATAAATGTTTCCAAGAGGACGTCCCAAAGCCAAGTGTTAATGGCGTTGGCTTTTAGGAGAAGGCAGGGAGCTGGGATGAGATATGCCTTTAATATTTAGCTTCATGCCTTTCCATTGATCATGTATTAATTGAAAAGTAAGTATATTGAAAGCTAGATAACATTTAGCAGCATCAACTTAAAGACTAATTTATCTGAAATAATGCACCTGAGAGGCTTAGTGTGTGGCAGGACCGCAGAAAGAGTGCTCAGGTGGAAACCTGAGAAGGCAAGTCATTGTCTCTGACGAGAAGAGGCAGAGGACCACTGGGAGAACATGGCTCTACTTCTTCACTATCAAGCCAATTTTAGGCACATAATCATTGAATAAAAAGAAGTTTTGGGCAGTATTTCTCAAAATCAGAATTATCTTGGTGAGCTTGTTATGAATACAGGGTCTTCTACACTATCCCAGAATATCAAACAGAAATTTTAGAAATGGGGTCAAGGACTATTCAATTTCAACATATTAACAGGTGATTCACTGACACAATAAAGTTTGAGAAATGTAGCAGTTAGGGCCTCTGGTGAAAAATAAACTAGAAGCATACCTGTCATTGAATTTTAGATTACTGGGATGGCTGGTCTTTGGCAGGCTTTTCCGGAGATGGTGGTGGTCCTTGGGGTTCTCCAGAAGGAGGAGGTAATGGTGGTCCTGGGGGCTTTCCAGAAGGAGGTGGTCGTGGTGGTCCTTGGGGCTTTCCAGAAGGAGGAGGTGGTGGTGGTCCTGGGGGCTTTCCAGAAGGAGGAGGTGGTGGTGGTCCTTGGGGTTCTCCAGAAGGAGGAGGTGGTGGTGGTCCCGGGGGCTTTCCAGAAGGAGGTGGGCCAGGAGGTGGTCGCTGGGGTTTGTCTGGTTTCTTGCTTGGTTTCCTTACATCTGAATAAGTAATGCACAAGAATAGCTGAGCTCAGTGAAAGACTCTCCTCTTGTTTCACTTCTCTGATCCTATCACGCAGCCCCTTTTCCTTACAACCTGCCTCTCAATGACCACCTTCCCTCCTGTCCACTGCTTGGTTATACAGATCTCCTCTTAATTAGTACACTTGAAACTGAATGTCTCTATTTTTCTGTTTTTTGCTTGTGGGACAAGCATGGGTCCTTAAAATTTGCACAAAAGTGTCTTGAACAACTTAGAATCCCCAGAGGATTTTGCTAAGGTCAGAAGAGAAGCAGAGTGCTCATGAATATGAGTTGCCAGTTATGTTTCAGGCTAATTACTTGCTAACTGTGGCTCCAACTCTGGGCACCTGAGTTTGATGGGGGAAAACTAGAGCTGGTTCCCCAGGTTCCAAGATGCAAGTAAAGAAACAGAGAAGAGAAAGACAAGGTGGTGGGCCACACTGATGCACCCAATAGCTTTGGCACATATTCATCAGGAACAGGGACACAGGTCAGTGTGTCAATGCAGAGAAAAGGGAACCAGACACTGATTTATTTGCATTTCTCCCTGAAGCTACAGAACCATGAGAGGAATGCTGGGGAAGATAGAAGCAGCTGAGGCTCTCAGAAGGATGGAGGAGTCAGAGTGAGGATGCTTCCCTTTCCTCTACCCTCTCTCCGCAGTCATCTCTGGCCTGGGGTATTAGGCAATACGTGTTGTGATCTAAGCCAGCGGATCTGTCACTCAAGGTGGTGGCCCTGCTCATGGTCCCCAGAGTCATGTTTGGGTGAGGTTGCCTGAGTCTGTAGGAACACTAACAGTAATGAATTTCTGAAGAGGAAATGATGGTGAGGATGACCCTAGAGAGCTGGAAAATCCTATGGGAAACTAGGAATAGAGAGTTGATTGAAGCATTATTGGAATTTACCTGATGATACGACAGGAGACTCTTCAGAATGGACATCTAGGAAAATAAGCACAGGATGTGATTAAAGTCATATCACAAATGTATCAGGGCTCTCAAGTGTTCTATAAGGATAAGGAACTCTTGTTTATACTTTGTGTATTCCCTAAGTTAACTGCCCTCCCCTGTCTGGCATGCTACTGGAAATGGTAGAAGTTGTGTGGAGGAGGTAGGGTTGTCACTGTGCAGATTGCCAACCATGAATTCAAAATAGAAAAGCTTTTTTTGTCCTCTCTGGGATCTCTCAAACCTACTGGTAATTTAGGATGAGTGCCCTGCATATTTCAATATGATATTTTAGTATTCTTCTGCTCTCTTTCTTATCTGATTGGTTTGCTTATAATAACATGCTTTCTTAAGAAGGCAACAAGGGAGTAGATATTTGGATATGATATTATACCGACTCCTCACATTATATTGAAATATTAAATGTGAGTGGGAGAACACTGACAATGTTAGGCCCTGATATTTGTGTATCTCTATGGAGAGAGAGAAAAATTTGCTATCCGAATGTCCACCTCTGAACTAGCTTGGATGTATGTTCATCTCTTTCATTGATCCTGAAACCAGTGTACAGCAAGGCCACCGTCCCCACTGTCAACTTTGATCACTATGGCAACTTCAAAACAGGACTTCTCTGGATCAGTCTTTCCATCCTCCACTCCACCCTTTACAGCACAACACAGAGATCTTTCTAGAAATGCAAATCTCATGTTGTCATTCGTTTGGTTAATGTTCTCCATTGGACTCTAATATACATTAAATAAAGTATAAGTTCTTGGCATAGATTGAGGATATAACAGCATATATCTTTGGCATGAAAACACTGTAGGCCCTTCCCATCTCTCTGGCTTCTTGCCATCCTCCCCTTCTGCAGTGTGGTCTCCTAAGCCCAAGCACAGAGACAGCACCTTCTCCCCCCTTTGCTTTACCTTCATTCAGGTTCTGAGCTGCAGTGAGGGCCAACAAGGCCGCTGAAAGCAGGACCAGTAGCATCCTGGAGGAGGCTCAGGATTTGCTCCCAACTCTGTGCTAGGAGAAACGCGGCAGCTCCCTTTATGAAGACGACCAGAACAATGGCACCTTTGAGCTCCCTGCTGGGTGGACCTCACCATCGAACAGCCTGAGTTTGGTTTGCTCACATCAAGTCAACTGCATCCTTTATTTCTCCCTGGGACTATATCCAAGCAGGATGGTGTAGGTAGGATGTTTCATTTCTAAAAGATACAACTTGTGACTTGGGCAAAGTTTTTGAAGGAACAGAATCCCAGTAATCATCACAGATATTAGAATTGAAGTGGTCATTGTTGATTTCCAGTGTGTTTGTAGGACTATTACTGAGTTCTCTCACCGTGTAGTGCTGTGTGTGTGTGTGTGTGTGTGAATGTGCGTGCAGTAGGGATCCTATAGGCAGAAAAGAACATGATCAATATCTCTGGCTATAATTGAAGCCCAAACTCCATCATTCATGGTGTGTATGTACATATGTGTGTGATGTTTAGCTAATTTTTTTGAAGATATAGGGATCATCTCTGTTTAACTGTGAGACATGGGAGGACAATATATACTTGGGTATGTATAGATGACAGAAGATTGACCCTCACCTTGTGAATTAGTCTGTTTTGTCTTGTTATAGAGTAATACCTGAGGGTGAGTAATTTATAAATAAAAGAGGTTTATTTGGCTCATGATTCAGCAGAATGTTCATAGGAGACTGGGGCCAGCATCTGCACTAGTGAGAGCTTCAGGGAGCTGCCAATCAAGGCAGAAGGCAAAGGGGGACCAGGCATGTCACACAGCAAGAGCTGGAGCAAGAGAATGAGGAGGTGATTCCAGGCCCCTTTAAGCAACTGCTTTTTGTGTGAACCTGTAAAATGAGAACTCACTCATTATCCCTGGTAGGGCACTGAGACATTCATGAGGGATTCACCGCCATGACCCAAACACCTCCCACCTGGCCCCACATTAGACCCTGGGATCAAATTTCAACATGAGATTTGGAGGGGACAAATATCCAGACCATATCACCCTGCTCACAGCAAGAATCGTCGAAGACTCTTTCAATCTGAGTCCAACCAGGGAAGACTTAGTGTTGTAGAACATAGGCAGCCTAAAATATTCTAGGTTTCTTAGTATCTTTAGGACTTGTTAAAGCAAAAGTAGCCACGCAAACCACCGTGGGATTTCCACAGGTGAACAAAATGAGCACACAGTGTCTTGAATGACCCATGCTATTTCATGTCTTTAAAACTTCTTTCATGCCCTTCCCCTTTTCTAGAATGTTCTGTAAGATTCACTTAAGGTATTATTTCTTCTAGGACATGGTTTTAATCACCACCACTGATAATTATATCCTCTAGGTAGGTAGTCTGATTCTCCTTTAAAGTCTCAAATTCATTTTGGTGACTTTCTTTTTTCTAGTCAATGTCTATATTATCTGTTTTGTCAAAGTTTTCTTCAATGTGGGATTTTCTCTGGGATATTGTGATACTCATTCCTCCCAACTCTCCTTCTGAAATTCATATGTTGACACTTTATCTTCTGAATCAATCAGTCTTGTGTTTATTTTTCCTCTTATATCTAGCTTTTACTTGGTTACACATTTTGGAGGAATTCCTTTACTTAATCTGTTAAATCAGAACTATTGTATTCTTCACTGGTTTTATTTTTTTTAACTTTGACAACAAGGTGTTATGCATCCAAAAGTCTATTTTTAGGATATCTGAGCTGATCACTCTCTTTTCAACTGATGTTTCTTCTGTTACATCTAGTACTTGACTGCTGATCAATTCCTGAATGATCTAGATGAGTCAGTATCATCAGCTGCTACTTACCATTTGAGACATTTTCATGACTTGTGTAATTATTCATTTTTGCACAGGGTTGGTGTTAATTTGAGGATAGCTTGCTTAGAGATATGGCTGGAAATGTCATGAGATGGAAAACCCTAACGACAGGTCCCTTGACCAGTATGCATCAGTGGAATCTATGCTGTGCACATGAGGGTCTCCTTTGGCCCTTCCCAGGGGCTGCAGGTAACATGACAGCAAGACTTGCTAATATACGGGGGTTTGCTCCAGATAACTTTGCCCTCCTACCAGGCAGATTGGTTTTTTTCTCCTGGCATAATAATGGATGTATCCTGAAGGGGTATATATTATCAGTTCTCAAGTTCTGAAGTCTTCTCTGGTATGTGAGAAAGGAGAACAGTTCTAGGTGGGCTTTATGTGCTTTATGGGAGGCAGGGAGTAGCTGCTTGGTCCTAGCAAGTCCCACCATGTAATTGGGATGACTGTCTCTACCTTCACTGGACACTATTTTAAAGGAGAAATTAACATGGTGGTCCTGCGCAGGTGGCTTTTGGTTGATATTGAGGTGGAAAAGCAGGGTCAGAGAGAAGGAGCAGGCGGCAGGGCCAGGCAGACTTGCCTAATTGTGTGGGTGGCTGCAGAGGTGACAGTCCTGGTAGAAGGCAGGCTTACTTTGGCTTGAGGAGTATATTCAGAGAAGAAGTGCAGGCCATTTCGATGACCTTCTCCAATGTCAGCAATAAGTGAGAGAGACTAGTGAATCATGAAAGAATAAATATCAGGTGTGAACTCATCAGAGAAAACCAAAACAGAAGTCTCGTAACATTGAAAGGGATACTGTGAGTGAGGCAGGTGTGGTGAGAGTGAGTTGCAGAATTGTAGCAGGAGCTGAGGCTCCTTTTGGTGAGTCGGAGCCCTCAAGCCATCCACCTCCTTCCAATAAGGATGTTCAACTTCACATGATCCAGACAGGATTTTGATTTCCACATCCTAAAACCTGCTCTCTTAGATATTAGTTTGTTATATAGGTGACCTTACAAAATGCCACAGACTAAGTGGCTGAAACAGTAGAAGTTTATTTTTTACATTTCCATTACCTTGAAGTCCAAGATCAAGTTGTCAGCAGGATCAGTGTCTCTTGAGGCCTCTGTCTTGGAGATGGGCGATATCTTGCTGTGTCCTTACGTGGACTTTCTCTTGTGCACATGGTTCCTGGTGTCTCTCTTTGTGTCCAAATGTTCTCTCTGCATAGACACAGCCATCAGATGGAATTAGGGCCCAACCTAACAGCCTCATTTTAACTTCAACAACTCTTTAAAGTCCCTGTATCGAAACACTCGAGTTCAGTTAGGGCTACAATATATGAATTGAGAGGACACAATTCAGCCCATAACTCCTGCCAATCTTTTCCTGGTTAAGGACTATTGTTTCACCCAGTTGTTTACAAATATAGGATCGCTTTTACCTCTGACTCCCCCCAGGCTGTGCCATTAGCAAATCCAGTTGGCTATACTTTCAAAATACTTCCTAAATATGAACACTACCAAATCTCTACTACAAGGCCCTGATTCAGGCCATAATTGTCTCCCCAGAGGACCTTCACATCCTCTGACTATTCTTGGTAATATTCTTGGCCCATCACATCCCATATCAATTCTCATCACAATAGCCAGATTGATCTTTCAAAAAGGAAATCAGATCATGTTACTTTTTTGCTTTGAATCTTTGGAGGTTTTCCCTCCACCCTTGTAATAACATATACATTTCATACCTTTGCTCTTTCCACCACCATAGGTCTCTCTGTTTCTTGAAGAATTGGAAGCTCTATGAGTGGGACAGAATGCAGAACATTCTTCAACCTCTAAGCACTAGTTCACCTGGAACACTAAAGTGGGCTTTATTAGGAAAGATGAACTTTGTCAATAGAAAAGAAGAAAAACTCTGTAAAATAATTTAAGGATGTTTCTTCTGAGCCAAATTTGAGGACTATGACCCAGATCCATGTCCAAGAAGCTTTGAGAAAGAGGACTCCTGTGGTTGATCATAGTTTGGTTTTATACATTTCAGGGAGACAGGAATGATAAATAAAGTAATAAATTAGTACTTGGAAGGCATACATAGTTTGGCTCAAAAAGGCAGGACATCTTGAAGAAGGGGGGCTTATAAGTCATAGGTGGATTTAGGGATTCTTTAGTTGATAATTGGCTGAAAGAGTAATGCTTTGTCTAAAAGCCAGGAGTCAGCCTAAAGGACTGCTTGAGTTGAGATAAGGGTCTTCTTTCTTTTATGTGATACTATAGCGGAATCAGGTTGGGAGGTAATTCACATTATATTGGGTTAACAAATCCTGTTTACTGAGAGTTTATCATTTGTAGGTGTTAGTCACCAGGTCTCCTTAGAAAGGAATTTTGTCAAAAGAATAAGTTCAGAGTTTGGTCCTCAAAGGCTTGAGTAAGTGGACTTGCCATCGGTGGGTTACAGTTTGGTTTTATACACATCAGGGATACTGGAATTACAGGTAAAGTCATAAATCAATACATGGAAGGCATACATTGGTTTGGCCCCCAAAGGTGGTCCATCTCAAAGCTGGGGTGCGGGGGTGGCTTACAGGTTATAGGTGTGTTTAAAGACTCTTTGACTTGTAATTATTTAAAGAAATGAAACTTTGTCTAAATGCTTGTAATGGTTTAAGTCCATGCTTGTATGTTTCTTTGCTCTTGGCCAGGGGTCCTCAAACTTTTTAAACGGGGGGCCAGTTCACTGTCCCTCAGACTGTAGGAGGGCTGTTGGAGAGTGTGGCGCTTATTCCACACATGCACACTGTGGGCCCAGACGAGCTGGCTGCTAAGCAGGACAGGCAGCGGTGGGAAAAACGCCCGGTGGGCCGGATAAATGTCCTCAGCGGGCTGTATATGGCCTGTGGGCTGTAGTTTGAGGACACCTGCTCTTGGCCCTGGTATCTTAGGACAGACGTGATACCATTTTCAATGCTGTTTTTAGTCCACTGAAAAAGATTCCAAACTTAACACTTTCCAAATGTTGGTATCAGCTATAAACTCTAATAATGAGGTTAAAGACAAGCTTTTTCCTCTCTGAGGATTGTTGTTCAATCCCAATTGACTAGATTTTTAGTAACTTAATAGACATAGGATAAGCAAATCATCTTGCCTTGAGTCTTCCAAGATTCTTTCCTCTATGTCTCTATTATATGGCTTCAGTCCAGGTCATGGGGGCTTGTTTAAGGGATTGTATGAGAAAGGGACAGCATCAGGGTTTCTGATGCATAGAACATAATATAATCATGTCAAAAAACTTAATGCCTAAGAGCTCTGAATCAAGATTTCTGTTCATTCTGTTGGGTTGAATTTTGTTGCTTTGTTTTCTCTCTTGAGCCATTGTGATACCTGGCCTTTGATCTTTAGCTTTTGAGTAGTTTTTTTACATTGTGAAATTTTATTGTGCTGATTTGTGAGTAACACTATTTTGAGTACATCTTGGGAGGCTGGTATTGTCTTGGTGAATTCACTCAGTATTTGCTTATCTGAGAATGTCTTTATTTCTCCTTCATACACAAAACTTAGTTTTGCAGGGTACAGGATTCTAGGCTGAGTATTATTCTGTTTCAGAAGAGTGAGAATGGGCCCCCGTCTCTCCTTGCTTGTAAGGTTTCAGTTGAGTAGTATGGCATTATTCAGATTGGCTTTCCTTTCTTTGTTACTTGCTTCTTTCGCCTTACAGCTCATAGAAGGGCATCTTTAGTTGATATTTTGGTTAGTCTGATGACTGTATATGATGGTGTCTTCCTGTTTGCATTGGATCTCCCAGGGGTACTTTGAGCTTCTTGTACCTGGATGTCTAGATTTTTGGCAAGGCCTGGGAAATTTTCCTCTATTATATCTTCAAATAGCTTATCCAACCCTTGCATGTTTTCTTCTTCCCTTTCTAGATTCCCCATAACCCTCACATTAGGTTTCTTCACATAATCCCACATTTCTTGTAGGCTTTGCTCTTTTCTCTTATTTCTCTTCTCTATCTTTGGGACTGACTTATTTAACTGGAGTTGTTATCTTTAATCTCTGAGATTGTTTCTTCTGTTTGATCTACCCTGCTCTTGAGGCTTTGCACTGTGTTTGTAGTTCCCTGAATAGATTCTTCATTTCCAGGGTTTGGTTTGATTTTTCTTTAATATGTCAATTTATTTAGTGAATTTTTCTTCCAGGTCCTGTATGTTTTTGTGGTTTCTTTGTGTTGGTTATCCATTTTTTCTTGCATGTCACTGAGTTTTCTTATAAGCCATGTTCGAAATTCTTCTGCTGTCATTTTAGTGTTCTGACTTTGGTTGATGTCAATTTCTTGAGATGTGGTATTCCTCTTCAGGTGTATGCTTTCCATTGGATTCTTCAACTTCTGGAGTTCTTTTGCTGATTTCTTCCCATCTGGAACAGTTGTTGCTTATTGCCTTTAGATTTTCATTCGGATAATCACACCCCTATTTAGTCTCTAAGCCAGTACCTGGTGTTTGTGGGTGAGATTCAACCACACCCTGTATGATGAGTCAGTAGATGCAGTAAAAGGGTGTGCAGAATGACCTCCCTGTCAGTAGGTGTCTCTTGCTGGGAGGAGCAGGCTGCAGTGTTGTTTTTGGGTCCTATAACCAGCTGCTGTTCCTCTGGAGAGCTACTCTTGTGCCTCACATGGTTGGTGGTGCCCTGGGACTTCCAGGTGTGTCCTTATTCTCCACCTATTGAGGGAAGTTCTGCTAGTGAGTCTGGGTAGAGCTGGGTTGGGTAAGCCTACCCTCAAGCACCACAAATTCTGTTATCTGGGGTCAAAGATCTGTTCTCTGCTTCGGGGCAAAGCTGTCAGGGAGGGGCTGTAATGGTCCCATTCAGCTGAAAAGTCTGCATGTGGGGGTGGGACTGTCTGAGAACTGCAGTCTGGTGTGGGCCTCACTCCTTTCCACCATCCCCAACTCCTCAGCTTCTCCTGGTTCTCTGCCAGCAGGCAGGACTTCACACCAGTGGGTCTCTTCTGACTGTGATGCAGGCCAGGAGGTTTCCTGCCCAGGACAGCAGCCTTGGCTGGGCACATGGCCCTCCTGTGGGAGGAGGGTTGCCCCTCAAGCATTCTGATCCACCCCTGAAGGCACAGTCACCTTAGTAGGCTCATTCACAAATATCCCTTCTTTGCCCTGGGGCAATGCGATACTTGGGTGCATGGGATCTGGTCTGCAGGTCTGACCTCTGGGCCCTGGAATTCAATCCCTGACCCCACCAGGGAGAGGAGTGCTGGTCCTAAGTGACACACAGATGCCCAAGCTGGGTCGATGTCTCTCAGCCTCAGGATCTGACCCGTTCTCCTGAAGTCACTAAGCCAACAGCACCTGGGAGGGCTAACAGGTAGGGAGCTCACTGTCTGACTACCCCTCAGTCTGCTGTAGGGCCCCAAAAGGAAAGGAGCATTATCTGGAGATTCCTCCTGGCATTGGCTCAATTTTCTCTCTCAGCAGCCTTGGATAGGGAAGGGGGAAGGGAGAATGAAGCAATATGGTGCCTGTCCATAGGCTGGGATCTGTGCAAGGGGAGATGTCCTGAGGGAGTTGGGAGCCTGGTGTTGCATCTGCAAGAGGCTCACTGCTCACTAGCAGCAGCCATCTCTGGGCTGGTGTTGGCAGGTCTCTCCAGCTGCCAGGAAGCCCACCAGCATTCTGAGATGCAAGGGAGGGGAAAGTTAACTGCTCCACCTACCCTTTTTGCTGTTTTCCAAGCTTCTCAGGGGCTCCCTTCTTCTAGTTCTTCTCTGCAACCTCCTCTAATGGAGTCTCCTTAAGTCTCAGGTTCCCCTGCTTCTGATCTTCATCCAATGTGTGCTTGTCTACTTGCTTATTAGTTTCACTCTCTTGTAAAATCTGTCTTTTTTGCACAGACACTCTGGCTGGCGGTTTCTCTCGTCTATCATCTTGCTCTGCCTCTTCCTTTATAGCCTTTTGCAATCAGTCTCCATTCTGAGCTTTTGAACAAGCCTACCACTACACTATAGAAGATTACATAATTGTAGAGAACAAGAGAAACATAGGATGTGCCCAGCTGAGGGGCAACAGGCCTTTAACCTGGCTGGGTGGTGTGAGTCATACCAAAATGGGCATCTGCAATTTCAGGGCTGTGCCCCATTTAATGTGGGCTCAATAAAATGTTTGTTTGAATTGAATTTTGAGAGTGGTTTTTATTTCTGAGGGAAGAGAATTTCCTTGTGTTGATATCTATCATAATTTTATTCCTCATTGATACTTTATAAACACACATCAACCCTTTATAGGAGCCACAAGAAAGCATAGATGAATCTGTGGAAAGTATAGTTTTCTTATTCATGCAATGACACATTGTGACATACTTAGTGGCGTAAATGGACATGACTTATTATCTCACAGGATAGAGAACAGAAATTGGTGGTAGACTTTGTATGTGAAATGAGACAGAGCCAAATCTATAGATTTTGCAATGCAGGGATGATTGGATGGTGATCACTAGGGTTAGGGTTATCACAATTATATTTGTTTGGAAATATTGAGTGGTATCTTTAAAATATTCAAATGGAGACGTCAGATAGATCTAGATCTCAAACTTGGAATAGAAGTCTTGGCAAGAGACGTAATTTTTGGCATTTGGCACATAGATAATAATTGAAGCCATGGGCAAGGATGAGTTTTTGTAAGGAAATTCTATGTACTGAGACAAGGTCAGAGATAACATGAGAGGACTCTCATAACTTCATGGCTAGATGGAAGCAGCTGCATCTGCAAAGGATGCACAGGGTGTTAGCTTCCGTGTGGTGGGGACTGTTATTTTGTATTCATTGTTGCATCCTGAACTCCTAATAAAATTCCTTGCCTAGAGAGGGCACTGTAAGTAATGAGTGGAGCAACCTGAGAGTGAAAATATAAAACAGGTACTTATAGTGTTAGGGGCCAAAACGAGAGAGTATTTTAAGTAAAACGTTGTAAACAACATCCATCACTGTTCAGAATCAAGTGAAGTTGAATGCTGAAAAACGTGCGATGATTTTTAGCAAGCTGGCAGGCATTGGTTACCCTGAGGTGAGCTATGTAAGTTGAATGATGGGTAAAGAAGCCTTGGTCGATAAGTTTTTGGCCACCTTTTAGCTTGATTCCTTAGCATATAGGCAATTGATTTCCTAAAATATAGCTGAGGGTGGCATAGTTTGAGTACTAAAGTGATTTCATAACCTCTTTCTTCTCAAAGGCCATCCCCAAACAAAACCAAGAAGAAACAAAAATTCTTGAGTGTAAACAGGCAGAAGAAGGGTCTATGGCAAAGCAGAAAGGGGAAAGGTAACTGTCAAGCACCTGTGAGGATCTGTTGGGGAGTAGGTGGCACAGCATAAATGGGTGATGATTGGTGTCATAGCGCCCTGGCCAGGCTCAGGGACTGCAGACACCAGGAGTTCTGAACATGATGTGGGAGGGGACAGGGTGATGATGGTGGTGCGACAGGTGGAGGGAAAGTGATGGGTTCATATCCTCCTTTGTTCAATCCAGAGACTGTAGTTTTACTTAGAAAAACTGAACCAGAGAGGCGCTAGAGGTAGGGACAATTAGGGTCACAGAAGAGTCCATAAGTAGAAGTCTATTCTGAAAACAGAACAGTCAAGGGAAAGCCTGTAAAACGAATGTGGGGAGGCCCTACCTCTTACCCTGGCCAGCCCAAAAGTGCCAACGGTGACGATTTTGTTGGCAGGTCAGGAGGCAGGAGGATTTTCCTGAAGGGTCAGCGTTGTTTCAGAGGCAGCATCTGAAGGTGTTCGCAAAACAGCTACCAGGGCATTCAACCCCACTACTGTGAGGCAAATGAGTCTACAGAACCTTTGCAATGAACATAGAGCTTTCTAATCAACTTAGGGTCTAACACTTAAGAATGAAGAGAAATCAAAGGATTAGTAGACAAACATAATTGAAGAAAAGTCAAAGAAAGAGAAAAAGGAGAGTTTAGCGGAAACAGAGACCAGACAAGGAGCCATAGAAACTTATATATAATAGATGGTAAGTAACATATTCTGAGAGATAAGAATAGATATTGCCACCTTGATACAGAAGAGGATGCTAGTAAAGAAAGGATTGCCCAGAAAAATAAAGAAATATTCTAAATTGTAAATTCAGTTGAGGATAAGTCCAATGACATATAATGTTAAGGAACTCCTCCATAAAATTAAGAAAAAGCCAAAGAGTACTCTTAGGCGAGAAAAAAATTAACTAACATGAATTTCAGACAAAGAAAACAGGAAAAGAAATTATCAATGAAACACTCAGCATTTCCCAGAGCTTAAGGATGACTGTTCACATGGAAGGGGCCCAGTGATTTACACAAGGCCAGACTTAACGTTTGTGGGATGCAATGTAGGGATATACACAGCCTACATACGCAGGACCTGAGACTCTCCAAATTTTCACATGTTATTTAATCCAAGCTAGACCCCAGGTCCAGGTCACCTTTCCACTAAAATCCTATAGCCTGTGACCTGGAAATTGCCCTTTGGCCTAGACCCTAGAGCAGGGGTCCTCAAATTTTTTAAACAGGGGCCAGTGCACTGTCCCTGAGTTGGATTGTGTGCACTGTGGGCCCGGGACAAGTCGGCTGCTAAGCAGGACAGGCGACAGAGGCAAAAACACCTGGCAGGCCGGATAAATGTCCTCAGTGGGCTGCATGTGGCCGGAAGACCGTAGTTAGAGGATGCCTGCCCTACAGCCTAAAGGCTCTGTGTCTCCCTGCACCAACCCTCACACTGCAAGTTGAGAGGTGGGAGGAGGGAACAGGGCAGGGCTGTCTTCTGGTATAGCAGGTAGGAAGTTTAGTTAGGGCCCAGGGCTGACCTGGCCAAGCTTCTGTAGAAGCCTACTAGGAAGTTTTCCTCCCTCATGCCTGACTGCTGGTATGAAATTTCCAGCAAGTTCTAAGCACCTCCCTAAACTACACTACTGAGCATAGGAGTGGTAGGGAGTGAATTACAGTGGAGGGTGTGTCAACCTGTCTGCCTAGATGTATTGTACTATTTCATTCTATTTGCAGAGACTAATAATTTGTTTTGTTTTTGTAATTTAAATTTTTAGGCTGGTCAAGTGAAGTAGTGGAGAAAGAACAAAGGAATCTGTAACTGATTGTGAAAGAACAAAGGAATCTGTAACCACCGCACTCCGACTAGCCAGAGTTAGCAATGAATAACTTTAAGCAGAAGCATTCATTTTTCCTCTGGTGCTCCAGAACAGAAGCTGTTCATTTGTTCTCTTTGTACATTCTCAATCCTATATCCCTAAGCCTAGAGGGCCACAGTTCAGCCTGTGTCCCTCTCCCAAAATTCCAGTTTTGTATTTACTTGTTGAAATTTTAATTTTTTTTTTTTTGAGATAAGAGTCTCACTCTGTTGCCCAGGCTAGAGAGCCATGGCATCAGCCTAGCTCACAGCAACCTGAAACTCCTGGGCTCAAGCAATCCTTCTGCCTCAGCCTCCTGAGTAGCTGGGACTACAGGTGCATAAACCATGCCTAGCTAATTTTGTTTTCTATATTTAGTTTCTCAGCTAATTTTTTCAACTCCTGAGCGCAATGGATCCTCTTGCCTTTGACTCCCAGAGTGCTAGGATTACAAGCATGAGCTACTGTTCATGGCCTTTAAAAATATATTTAATGAGAGTAAAAAGAATAAACCATGGCTTTGGTTTTGTGTTGCTGTGCAGGCCCTTCTAAGGTGCAAGTCCCAGCATAGGGGCCCCTCTTGTAATACTGAGTGCCTAGCACAATAAATGGGAAAGAATCTGACATCAATTGATATCTAATGAAATTTTAAGGATAAAAAGAAGATTCTGAATACTCTAGTGAGAAAAAAAAGTTATATACAAAGGATTAAGAATGAGAATGAAAGGCTGGGCATGGTGGCTCACACCTGTAATCTAAGTACTCTGGGAGGCAGAGGCAGGCGGATCATTTGAGATCAGGAGTTTGAGACCAGCTTGAGTAAGAGTGAGACCCCATCTCTACTAAAAAAATAGAAAGAAATTAGCTGGAAAACTAAAAATATATGGAGAAAAATTAGCCAGGCATGGTGGCACATGCCTGTAGTGCCAGCTACTCGGGAGGCTGAGGCAGGAGGATTGCTTGAGCCCAGGAGTTTGAGGTTACTACTGTGAGCTAGGTGATGCCATGGAACTCTAGCCTCTGCAACGCAGTGAGACTCTGTCTCAAAAAAAAAAAGTAGACTTTGAATGACAGAGGAATATTGAAAATCGAAAGACAGTGGAACAATGTCTTAATGATTCTGAGTAAAATTATATCCACCCTTGAGTCTTGTATTCAATCAGATTATCAATCGAATATGAGGCTAGAATAAATACATTCTCAGGTCTGAAAAATCTTGAAATATTTTGAATCATGCACTTATTTCCAAGAAGCTATGGTAGGATATGTTTCACCAAAGAATACCAAGAAAGAAGGTGGTATTAAGTCAGGACATGCACCATCCTATTGAACAGCAGGAAAGAGAATTTCCAGTAGAGAGGTTGATCATCTGACATGTGTGAAGGTGATGAAAATTGTACTCAGAGGGATTTCACAGGTCTGTTGGAGGTTTCAGGAAGACTTGGATATTTATAGAAGACCAAACAAGGGAAGTTAACGAGGTAATTATTAACTCCATGAAAAACAAAAAGGTTTTGCAAGGAAGAAATGTGAGTGGAATTAACAGATGAATTTAGGTGCAGAGTAATGTTAATGTTGGTGACTGTAGGATACAACTATAATCAAATGGCAAAAATCACTTTCCCATTCTAATGAGAAAATCACTACCTATGTGTCTTCAGTACTTAGAGCTGGACACCTCACTTCCCAGCAGGATTTACTGGGAGGGAGCAGACCCATGCCTATCATTCTCCTCATATCTGTGTTGATGCTAGAAACAATTTGGGAAGAGTAAGGTTGTTAAAGAGGTCGGGTGGACAGTGAAGGATTGGAGTTGGGAGGCATTTCTTTCTCTGCCTCTCTGGGTATTTTCCCTCTATGACAACTAACAAGGGAGACTCTTAGAGAATAATTTGAAAGCCTGGCCTCTTCATAGCGCAACTTGTGGCAGTTGACTTTTTGCAAAGCAAGTGGAGAGAGAGAGAAAGAGAGAGAGAGAGAGAGAGAGAGAGAGAGAGAGAGAGAGGAGAAATCGAAGAATAAAAGAGGAAGCCACAGTTTCTTTTATAACTTAATCTAAGAGGTGACAAGCCACCATTTCTGCCGTATTCTATTGGTCACACAGAACCATAATGATAGAATGTGGTAGGGACTACACAAGAGTGTGCATACCAGGAGGTAGGAATCTTGGGTGCTGGCTAACGCACAATGACAAGTATTGTGATGCAAAAATAAAGCAGGTTAAGGAGATTGAGGGGTTTTGTGTATTTAAAGAAAGCTTCAAGCTGGTGACATTTGAGGAGAGTTGAATAAAGTGGCAAAGCATTCTTGATAAAGATAGGAACAATCTTGGTGTATTGGAGGAGTATGGAGACAGCCAGTGTGGCTAGAGCAGGGTCAATTATGTATAGAAAGGGCAATAAGTTCGGATAGAGGTACAGCCCAATTATGTAGAGTTTTGGCCACAATGACTATAGAGACATTCTTTTCAAGGACTTGTGAAGTGAAGGTGACAGAAAAATAGTATCTTAGACAGAGAGGCATTAAGGGTGTAGAGAGAGCTTTGTAAAACGGGGAGATATTCCAGCAGGTTTGTGGTGATTGGTTCAATCTTATAAAAAGCACAAATTGAAGATGTAGGAGAGAAAAGGAACATAGTTTAGGAAGCAAAATCCTTGATTGGACGATGTGGTGTGGGGTTCAGTGTGAAGGTAAAAGACAGGAGCAAGGAAGCTTCCCCTCTGCTGGCAGAAGAAAAGCCAGGGAACAGGCTGGCTGTATGTGAGTTGGCCCTCTTTGTAGTGCTTATAGTGAGATTACTCTTTTCTAGTGTCTTTGAACTTCTCAGTGAAATTTCTGAGGACATTGTTGTGTGTGTGTGGGGAGGGGGTGGAAATTTACTAATATTGATCCATCCTTTCTGTCCTCTTTTGACATGATATATTAATATTATCTTTTATCAGAGTGAGTGTTGACTTGTTTATGTACTAATCAGTATTTTTAGAATGGAATATCTGGGAGGTTTATGTATTTGTTTTAATGAACCTCATGGAATAAATTCAGAAACTTGCCAATCTTTCCTATATTTTAGAAAAATTTAAATAGTATATGAATTATGTTTTCTTTAATCATATATAAAATTAGATACTAAAATTTGCTGTATCCATTGATGTTGGAGATGATAATGAGATGTGTTTGAAGAGTTTCCTGTCAACTTCTTCCATTTCTTTCAAGGTTATTTTCTATTCAACTTGTCCTAACCTTCCTCAGTCAAATTTAGTTGTTTATATTATCTCACAATAACATCAATTTCATAGAAATTTTTACATTGGAATAGAATTTTACATTGTATTACACTACTCTTATAAAAAAATCCATGTATCTGTGGTAAATTTCCCCTTGTGATTTCTGAAGTTTTCTTTGTTTTCTGTTTTTTCTCTATTTCTTTCTTTCTTTTATTTTTATTTTTTCACAGACAGGGTCTTTCTCTGTTGCCCAGGCTGGATTGAAATAGTAGAATCATAGCTCACTGCAGCCTGGAATTCCTGGGCTCAAGGAATCGTCCTGTCTCAGCCTCCCAAGTAACTGGGACTATAAGCCTACAGGCGTGTGCCACCACACTCACCTAATTTTTCTTATTTTTTGTAGAGATGGGGTCTCACTATGTTGCCCAGAATAGTCTAGAACTCATGGCCTCAAGCAACTCTCCTGCCTGGCCTGTCAAAGAGCTAGAATTACAGGTGTGAGCTAGAGTATCTGGTCTGTTTTTCTCTTGATTCGTATTACAAGAAGCTCTCTTCTTTTGTGATAGTCTAAGCATCAGCTATTGAATCTTTTATAAATTTGGTTGGTTTTCTGTTTTCTCATCCAAGATAGTTTATACTATTTTGAGTTTTAGACTAACAAACTTTGACATTATATAGGTAATACATCACTCTGTGAACTAACTAACTCATACCTGATCTGGTAGAAGTTGAAGATGACTTTCCATTTCGAATTCAAAATGTCATGAATTCAAACTTCCATATTATGTTTATCAGCATACACAACAAACTAGCATGTTCCCACATTTATAAAATGCTAATAAGAAATGTAAAAAAAAATCTAAGAGACTGGTAAGATAGAAAATGATAAAATTATGGACAAAATGATGCTTTTTGCTTCTTTTTAACATCTGGAAGAAATATTGCCAGCTGATATTTTGATTAGAAATTTTCCAAAGCACTCTTAAAAATTTTAATTCAGAAGCATTTAATTCCTTACAATTTTAGTCTACTGTTCTTCCTTAAAGTAATTATTAGTAGTTATATATTAATCTTTGTTTTTTATGGTAGGAATTATTATTGTCATTTGAGATAAGGAAACTGAGGGTCTTAGAGTTTAAGTTAGCTTACTGAGAATTCAGAGCTACCAAGCAAAAGAGGACTTAAACTCAAGCCTGAAGGACTACAGGTTTCTTTTCCCTAACATACATCCTGTTGCCTCCTTTATGAAATCCACTCGGGCTATGTTATGGAATGGTGGGGGAACATAGGAAGCGGGAAAACTGAACAATGGTAAGAAAGAGGAAAGTGGGTACAGTGGATTGTAGGGAGAAGAGGCCTAGAACCACACAGATTTCCCTAGAAACCAGGATCAATTATTTTGAAAGTTTTAAGAATTTCCTCAGTCTCTGACACTTCCTCACATTGGTTATATTTTTCTTATTTCCTGGAATCTATACAATATCAGTTAAATATCTAAACATAATAGGAAATTAGCATGTGTGCTACAGAAGCCAGGTATGGGAGGAATAATGGCACTTTTTCCCCCTGGCACTGGCTTTGGTCAGGATAAAGGAGGAGGGGAGCTTGCTGGCAGCGTCAGTGGGAAGGGTCCTCGATGTTCTTAAATTGTATTCATGGTCCTTTAATCCAGCCTCACAAACACCCAGAAATAAAGACGGCAATCAGAAATTGCATGCTGATTATTTTATTGGTATATTCAAGTTAGAGTTGTGATCACATTGTTCCAGTGTCAGAGCTTCTTGAAAGACTGTTGTCTTCTTATTCCTTCTATGAAATAAACAAATGAACAAACAAGAAAGTTTAGAGAGAAGAGACATGATGGCAGGAAGCGTCCAATGCCTTGCTGGTATCACTGCAGTGTGGTAGGTGCAAGCCTGCCTTCTCTCTCTCTCTCTTTCCCTTCTTCCTCTCCCCTTTCCTTCCTAATTTCTCTCCATTCACTTTGTTAATTTACCTTGAAGATAATGTGCACTCAATTGCTGCTTACAAGATGAAGAGAAAACCTTATTCTCAGGGTGTTTATGTTTTGGTTGCTGGTGAATGTGTTCAGTGATATACAGATAGTCACTGCAACACATCCAGCAATAGTGAGAAACTGAAACCAGCCTCAAAGTTCATTGACAGGGATTGATCAAAGAAATCATGAAACAAGTATACACTGGACTAGTATCTAATTGTAAAAAAAAAAAAAGCCAAACCAAATGAAACAAACAACAACAAAAATATCAAAACATGGAAGAGATCTACATATCTCTATTAACTGATATGTAAATTTTCTAAGAAATATGCTTTGAAGTGAGCAACATACAGATATGCATGTAAAGTATATCATTTATGGAAAAAAGAGTTATATATGTTTATGTTTATACATATTTCCAAGAGGATGTCCCAAAACAAAGGGTTAATGAGGTTGGCTTTTAGGAGAAGGTGGGGAGCTAGGATGAGATATGCTATTAATATTTAGCTTCATGCATTTCCATTCATCATGTATTAATTGAAAAGTAAGTTTATGAAAAGCTAGATAACATTTAGCAGCATCAACTTCAAGACTAATTTAGCTGAAATACTGCACCTGAGAGGCTTGGTGTGTGGCAGGACTGAGCAAAGAGTGCTCAGGTGGAAACCTGAGAGGGCAAGTCATTGACTCTGAGCACAGCAGGCAGAGGACCGCAAGGAGAACATGTCTCTACTTCCTCACTACCAAGCCAATTTTAGACAGGTAATCATTGAATGAAAAGAAGTTTGGGGGCAGTATTTCTCAAAATCAGAATTATCTTGGCAAGCTTGTTATGGTACAGGGTCTTGCTACCCTATCCCAGAATATCCAACAGAAATCTTTAGGAATGGGGTGTAGGACTATAGAATGTCAATATGTTTACAGTTGATTCACTGACACAATAAAGTTTAAGAAATGTAGCAGTTAGGGCCTTTGGTGAAAAATGAACTAGAAGCATACCTGTCACTCAATTGCAGATTACTACAATGGCTGGCCTTGGGCAGGTTTTTCTGAAGGAGGTGGTGCTGGTCCTTGGGGCTCTCCAGAGGGAGGAGGTGGTGGTGGTCCTTGGGGTGCTCCAGGAGGAGGGTGAGGAGGATGGTGATGGCCTCCGTGTCCAGGTGGTCCCTGATGATTTCCATGATGAGGTGGGGGTGGATGGGGGTGGTGGCCTCCTGGTCTATGTGGTTTCTGTGGAGGACCACCAGAGGGAGGGGGTGCAGAAGGGTGTCCTTCAGGAGGTGGTCCCTCGGGTTTGTCTGGCTTCTCGCTTGGTTTCCTTACATCTGTAAAAGTAAGAAGAATAGCTGCACAAGAATAGCTGAGCTCAGTGATGAAAGACTCTCCTTTCTTTTCTCTTCTGTGACCCTATCACGCAGCCCCTTTTCCCCACAACCTGCCTCTCAACAGCCACCCTCCCTCCTGTCCACTGCTTCCTTATGCAGATCTCCTCTTCATTTGTACGCTTGATGTTGAGTGCCTCCCTCTTCTTTTATTTTTTCTTGTGGGATCAGCATGGGTCCTTAAAATTGGCACAAAAGTGGGACTTGAACCACTTAGAATCCCCAGAGGATGTTGCCAACGTCAGTAGAGAAGCAGAGCACTCATGAATATGAGTTTCCAGTTATGTTTCAGGCTGCTGTCATTACTTGCTAACTGTGACTCCAACTCTGGGCAACTGAACCCAATATGGAAAACTAGAGCTGCTTCCCCCGGTTCCAAGATGCAAGTAAAGAAACAGAGAAGAGAAAGACAAGGTGGTGGCCCACACTGATTCACTCAATAGCTGTGGCACATTTTCATCAGGAACAGGGACGCAGGTCAGTGTGTCAATGCAGAGAACAGGGAACGAGACACTGATTTATTTGCATTTCTCCCTGAAGCCATAGAACCATGAGAGGAATGCTGGGGAAGAAAGAAGCAGCTGAGGCTCTTGGGAAGATGGAGGAGTCAGAGTGAGGACACTTCCCCTTCCTCTACCGTCTCTCAGCAGTCAGCCCTAGCCTGCGGTATTAGGCAACACCTGTTGTGATCTCAGCCAGGGCATCTGTCACTCAAGGTGGTGGTCCTGGTCATGGTCACCAGAGTCACGTTTGGATGAGACTTGCCTGAGTCTGTAGGAGCATTAATAGTAATCTATTCCTGATGAGGAACCTAGGAATAGAGAGTTGATCGAGGATTATTGGAATTTACCTGATGATAGGAGAGGAGACTCTTCAGACTGGACATCTAGGAAAATAAGCACAGGATGCGATTAAAGTCACATTACAAGTCTATCAGGGCTCTCAAGTGTTATATAATGATAAGGAACTCCTGACCATACTCTGTGTATCCCCTAAGTTAACTCCCCTCCTCTGTGTGTGGTGCTTCTGGAAAGGGAGGAAGTCATTAGTAGGTGACAGGGTTGTCACTATGCAGAGTGTCAACCACCAATTCAAAATAGAAAAGCCCTTTTTGTCCTCCTGGTTATCCCTCAAAGCTAGTGCTAATTTAGGGTGAGTGCTCTGGGTATTTCATTGTGATATTTTAGTATTCTTCTGTACTCTTTCTTTTCCAATTCCTTTATTAACACACTTCCTCAAGGAGATAATCAGGGAGTACATATTTGGATATGATATTACACAGACTCCTCCCATCATATTGAAATATTAAATGTGAGTGGGAGAACACTGATAATATTAGGCCCTGATATTTGTTTATCTCTATGGAGAGAGAGAAACATTTGTTATCTGAATGTCCATCTCTGAACTAGCTTGGATGTTTGTTCATCTTCTTCATTGATCCTGCAGCCAATGTACAAGAAGGCCACCGTCCCCACTGTCGACTTTGATCATTATAGTAACTTTACAACGGGACTTCCCTGGATCAGTCTTTTCATCCTCCACTCCATCCTTCACAGCACAGTCACAGAGATCTTTCTAGAAATGAAAATCTCAGTTTGTCATTCCTTTGGTCAATGTTCTCCATTGGACTATAATGTACTTTAAATAAATTATAAATCCTTGGCATAGATTGGCGACATAATAGCTCTTATCTTTGGCATGACAACACTGTAGCTCCTTCCTATCCTTCTGCCCCCTTGCCTTCCTCCCCCTCTTCAGTGTGGTCTCCTAAGCTGTAAGCCAAGTCACAGTGCCTCCCCTACTACCTACGTCCCAAGCAGAGAGAGAGCACCTTCTCCCCTCTTTGCTTTACCTTCATTCAGGTTCTGAGCTGCAGTGAGGGCCAGCAAGGCCACTGAGAGCAGGACCAGCAGCATCCTGGAGAAGGCTCAGCGTTTGCTCCCAGCTCTGGGCTGGGAGAATCTCGGCAGCTCCCTTTATGAAGACGACCAGAACAATGGCACCTTTGAGCTCCCTGCTGGGTGGACCTCACCATCGAACAGCCTGAGTTTGCTTTGCTCACATCAAGTCAACTGCATCCTTTATTTCTCACTGGGACTTTTCCCAAGCAGGATGGGGGGGATAGGATGTTTGATTTCTAAAATGTACAACTTGTGACTTGGGCAAGGTTTTTGAAGGAACAGAAACGCGGCAATCTGCAGAGATATTAGTATTGAAGTGGTCATTGTTTGATTTCCAGTGTGTTTGTTGGGACTATTACTCAATACTCCCATGGTGTGGTGCTGTGTGTGTGTGTATTTATGTGTATGTGTGTGTCAGTAGGGATCCTCTAGGCAGAAGTGAACATGGTCAATATCTGTGGCTATCATTATAGCCCAAACTCCATCACTCATGGTGTGTATGTGCATATGTGCATGATATTCAGCTAAATTTTTGAGGATATATGGATCATTTCTGCTTATCTGTGAGATGCATAAGGACGACATGTATTTGTGTATTCAAGGGGGACAGAAGTTTGACCCTCGCCCCATGAGTTAGACTGTTTTGCCTTGCTATAAAGGAATATATGAGGCAGGGTAATTTATTAAGAAAAGAGGTTTATTTGGCTAATGGTTCAACAGAATGTTATAAGGCGCATGACACCAGCATCCGCATCTAGTGAGGGCATCACGAGCTGCCAATCAAGGCAGAAGGCAAAATGGGACCAGGCATGTCACACAGCAAGAGCTGGAGCAAGAGAATGTGGAGGTGATTCAAGGCCCCTTTCAATAGCAACTTTTTGTGTAAACCTGTAAAATGTGAACTCATTCATTATCCCTGGGAGGGCACTGAGACATTCTTGAGGGATTCAACGCCATGACACAAACACCTCCCACCAGGCCCCACATTAGACACTGGGATCAAATTTCAACATGAGATTTGGAGGGGACAAATATCCAGACCATATCACCCTGCTCAGGCCCTCAAGAATTGTCCAAGACCCTTTCAATTTCAGTCCAACCAGTGAAGACTTGATGTTGTAGGACACAGGCAGCCTAAAATACTCTAAGTTTCTTAATATCTTCAGGACTTATTAAAGCAAAAGTGGCCATGCAAAGCACCATGGGATTTCCACACGTGAACAGAATGAGGACACAGTTTTTTGAATGAACCATGCTCTTTCATGTCTTTAAAACTTCTTTCATGCTCTTCCTCTTTGCTAGAATATTCTATAAGATTCACTTAAGGCGTTATTTCTTCTAGGAAATGTTTTTAATCACTGCCACTGATTATTGTATTCTCCAGTTAGGTAGTCTGATTCTTTTCAAAGTCTCAAATGCATTGTGGTGACTTTTTCTTTTCCAGTCAGTGTCTATTATCTGTTTTCTCAAATCGTTCTTCAATGGGGATTTTCTCTGGAATATTCTGATACTCATTCCTCCCACTCTCTTTCTGAAGCCCATATGTTGATGTTTTGTCTTCTGAATCAATCAATCTTGCATTTATTTTTCCTCTTATATCTAGCTTTCATTTGGTTTGGTTACACATTTTGGAAGAATTTCATTACTTAATCGGTTAATTCAGAGCCCATTATATTCTTCACTAGTTTTATTTTCATTTTTTAACCTTGACAACAAGGTATTATATCTCCAAAAGTATATTTTTAGGATAGCTGAACTGGTAACTCTCTCTTCAGCTGTCATTCCTTCTGTTATATCTAGTAGTTGACTACTCATCGATTCATGAATAGTCTAGATGAGTCAGTATCACCAGCTGCTACATACCGTTTCAGACATTCTTATGTGTTGTGTAACTATTCATTCTGTGCAGTGTTGGTGTTAATTTGAGGATAGCTTGGTTAGAGATATGGCAGGAAAGGTCATGTGATGGGAAACCCTAAAGACAGGTCCCTTGACCAGTGTGCATCAGTGGAACCTACACTGTGCACATGAGGGTCTCCTTTGGCCCTTCCCAAGTGTTGCAGGTAACATGACGGCAAGGCTTGCTAATACAATGGTGTTTGCTCCAGTCAACTTTGCCCTTGTACCAGGTAGTTTGTTTTTTTTTTTTTTTTCCGCTCTTGGCATAATAATGGATATCTCCTGAAGAGGGTATATATTATCAGTTCTCAAGTCTTCTCTGGTTATGTGAGAAAGGAGAACAGTTCTAGCTGGGCTTTATGTGCTTTATGGGAGGCAGGGAGTAGCTGCTTGGTCCTAGCAGGTCCCACCATGTAATTGGGATGACTGTCTCTACCTTCACGGGACATTATTTTAAATGAGAAATGAACGTGCGTGGTCCTGCACAGGTGGCTTATGGTTGATGTTTAGCTGGCAAAGGAGGGTCAGAGAGGAGGAGCAGGGAGCAGTGCCAGGCAGAATTGCCTCATTGTGTGGCTGGCTGCAGAGGTGTCAGTCCTGGTGGAAGGCGGGCTTATCTTGGCTTGCTGAGTGCATTAAGAGAAGACGTGGTACTTCAAATATCACTCAGTACAGGCCATTTCCCTGAACTTCTCCAATGTCAGCAATAAGTGAGAGAGATTAGTGAATCAGGAAAGAATAAATATCAGGTGTGAACTGACCAGAAAAAGCCAAAATAGAAGTTACGGAGCATTGAAAGAGACACTGTGAGTGAGGCAGATGGGTTGAGAGTGAGTTGCAGGATTGTAGCAGTTGCTGAGGCTCCTTTGGGAGAATCGGACCCCTCAAGCCATCCACTGCCTTCCAATAAGGATGTTCAACTTCACATGTCCCAGAGAGGATTCTGGATTTCCACATCCTAAAACCTGCTCTCTCAGATATTAGTTTGCTATAGATGACCTTACAAAATGCCACAGACTGGGTGGCTGAAATAGTAGAAGTTTATTTTTTACATTTCCAGTGCCTTGAAGTCCAAGATCAAGTTGTCAGCAGGATCAGTGTCTCCTGAGGCCTCTCTCTTTGTCTTGGAGATGGGCAATATCTTGCTGTGTCCTCACATGGTCTTTCTCTTGTGCACATGCCGCCTGGTGTCTTTGTGTCCAAATGTTCTCTCTGCATAGGGACACCCATCAGTTTGAATTAGGGCCCAACCAAACAGCCTCATTTTAACTTCAACAACTCTTTAATGGCCCTGTCTCCAAATACTCGAGGTCATTTAGGGCTTCATCGAACGATTTGTGGGGACACAATTCATCACATAACACCTGCCAAACTTTTCTTGGTTAATGACTGTTGTTTCACCCAGTTGTTTAAAAATATAGCAGTCACTTTTACCTTTAACTGCCCTAAAGGCACTGCCTTTAGCAAATCCAGTTGGCTCCATTTTCAAAACCTTCGTAAGTATGACCACTACATGGTCTTTACTACAAGGCCCTGGTTCAGGCCATAATTCTCTCCCCAGAGGACCTTCACACCCTCTGACTATTCTCGGTAGTATTCTTGCCCCCATCACATCCCATATGAATTCTCGTCGCAACAGCCAGAATGATCTTTTAAAAACAGAAATCAGATCCTGTCACTATTTTGCTTTAAATCCTTGGAGGTTTTTCCCACCACACTTGTAATACCTTATAAATTTCATACCTTTGCTCTTTTCACCACCACATGTCTCCCTCTTTCTCAAAGACTGAGGAGCTCTCTGAGTGTGATGGAAAGCAGAATAATATTTTTTAACCTTAGCAAGCACTAGTTTTCCTGGAACACTCACTGGGGGTTTATCAGGAAAGATGAACTTTGTCAATGGAAAAGAAGAAAAATTCTGTAAAATAATTTGAGGAGGTTTTTTCTGAGCCAAATGTGAAGGCCATGACCCAGAGCCATGCCCAAGAAGCCTTGAGCAAGTGGACTCTTGTGGTTGGGTTACAGTTTGGTTTTATACATTTCAGGGAGACAGGAATATCAAGTAAAGACATAAATCAGTACTTGGAAGGCATACATTGGTTTGGCCCAAAAGGCAGGACATCTTGTAGTTGGGGGCTTACAAGTCATAGGTGGATTTAGGGATTCTTTAGTTGACTATTGGCTGAAAGAGTAAGACTTTTTCTAAAAGCCAGGAGTCTGCCTAAAGGACTGCTTGAGTTGAGATAAGGGTCTTCTATCTTGTATGTGATCCTATACCAGAATCAGGTTGGGAAGTAAACCACATTATATTGGGTTATGAACACCTATTTAGTGAGATTTAGTTATCTGTAGGAGTTTCTCTCCAGGCCCTCTTAGAAAGGAATTTTGGTGAAAGAAAAAGTTCAGAGTTTGGTCCTCAAAGGCTTGAGCAAGTGGACTTGCCGTGGGTGGGTTACAGTTTGGTTTTATACATTTCAGGCATACTGGAATTATAGGTAAAGTCATAAATCAATACATGGAAGGCATACATTGGTTTTGCCCAAAAAGGTGAGCCATCTCAAAGCTGGGGTGTTTTGGTGGCTTACAGGTTATAGGTGGGGTTAAAGACTCTTTGACTTGTAATTGTTTAAAGAAATGAAGTTTTGTTTAAAGGCTTGGAGTGTTTTAAGTCCATGCTTGTAAATTTCTTCTCCCTTGGCCTGGGCATCTTAGGAAAGATGTGATACAATTTTCAATGCTGTTTTTAATCCAAGAGAAAAGAGTTCCAAACTTAACACTTTCCAAATGGTGGTATCAGCTATAAAATCTAATAATGAGGTTAAAGACAAGCTCTTTCCTCTCTGATGATTATCGTTCAAGCCCAATTGACTAGATTTTTAGTAACCTAATAGACAATGGATAAATAAAGCATCTTGCCTTGAGTCTTCCCAGATTCTTTTCTTCTGTCTCTCTAGGATATGGTTCTGGACTGGAAAGTCCAGCTCATGAAATCTTCTCTAAGGGATTGCATGAGAAAGGGAGAGCATCAAGTTTTCTGATGCATGGAACATAATATAATCTTGTCAAAAACCTTAATGCCTAAGAGCTCTGAAGCAAGAGTTCCCAATTTTAATACTTCACCTTACTCTTGATATTTTCGGAAGTCCCTACAATGGTTTTTTTATGCAGTAAAATGGATACCTAGAAAGTGTGTGTATCTCACTTAAAGCAAAAGGAGATGGAGGGAGGATAAGGAATTACACCTTAAAGAAACTGATTAAGTACAATGCCCAAGGTCACAGTGACAAGTGAGAAAAGATGGGCCTGACGTTTTGAACACTAGGTTCTCCTATTTCTCTTGGTAAGTCCTGGCATTTTGTTTGCTTGTTATTTTTTGTTTTAGAAAATGAAGCAAATTCTCCATTATCTGTCTCTATCACTGTGCTATCTGTTGAGGGTTAGGGTCCAGACATGAAAACCCCAGGAATGGGACACGACTTTGCCAAAGAGCAACCTGTTGATATGTCAGTTCACTGAGCAAAAGCTTCTTGACCTTGAGGAGGACATTCCACCGATCAGGTATGTCTTCAAAGGGACCCCACCTAGAAGCTGGAGGTCCACAGCTTGTATGTGTGCAAACGGACAGGGCTTGTAAATCTGAAGCCCGAGAGAATGATCAAAGGTTGTCAGCCCAGCACATAAGAGCAGTTTGCTATTCTAAGCCTGAAGCAATGTTCCTTTCCCTCTCCTGAGTTCTTGACTCAGTCAATGAGGAACTAGAAAAAGTAGAAATACATACCTGGTCTCTTTGTTCCCATTTGTATTATAGGCTTTACTGCTGACTCATGATTTTATCTTTAATTTGTGTATACTTAGGTAGTTTATTGTTACTTTGGGAGACCTTGAAACTTAAACTCATGATATGTACATGTAAATCAGTGACTGATAATAATTGTTCACTCAAAGAATAAGTATCGGTGCGGGATTCCACTCACAGCACCTGGGTAACGGAAATGCTGGAAGACCCCTAATTTCCCATCACTTTAATCTATACTTTGTCTCCTTTATTTCCAATCTCTTGAGACGCTCTTGCCTGGGACCCGATCTGTTGGGAGAGTCCTGAACTCCCGGCAACTGGTGCAGCCAGATGGGTCCACAAGGGGAAGACTTCACTGGAGTGATGAAGATTTACACCCCAAGTCATGGAGACCAGAGAGGGCTACAAGCTGAGTAGGCACAAAAGTGTAAGTTTAAACTCCAGGGATTTTCTCAATCAGGGTAACAAATGGAGCAGAATCCTTCAAAATTCTCTCAATATATTGAACTTTGCTGAGAAGTTCTCATGTTGTCAAACAAAAAACTTTTGAGGAGCTATTTCATTTGGTGGCCAAGCATTGCAATTTGTTCCTTCCTCCAGGTACGCTTAAGCTGCTGCAGTGGCTGCAGGCCCCCAGAGCCTTGCAGCATGACATCAAAGGGGAGAAAAGGTGCCACCTTCAGCCTGGCAGTCATGCTCCTTAATAACCCAACCTCTTCTTCAGCCATTTCAATCTGACTCTGAGTCTGACAGTGAAGCAGGTGACACACGCCCCAAGGTGGAGGCTATGTTAGACCCTGAACATGGTCCTGCTGAGGAGGAGGGAGTGATATGTGACCTCCTGACAGAACCAGGCAGAGATGAAAAGGAGTCACTAAATTAATCTGTTGGCCCTCAATATAGATCTATAGAAAGAATGAAAGAGAGGAGAAATTCGAGAGAGAATTTCCGCCTCCACCCCTATTTGCCTCCTTGGAGGCAGGGGATGAGAACAAGACCTGGGTTAGAGACTTTCCTTGTTCTAGATTTTCACCTTTGGCACCTTTACTTTCTCCTTCTAATTTCTCTTTAAAGCAACATGCTCAGCCTAAAAGGGCTGCAAAGAAAATCTTGAAACAATGGACAAGGATCCAGGGAGAAGGTATAGAAGAGTGAATATTTTTACCTCATAAACAACCAAAACGTCTTACTACTTATTGGATAAAATTAGCCAAATTATATTCAAGGGCGGAAAAAGGCTCAGACAATTAAGTGGTCAAGACAATTAAGTGGTCAAGAAAAATATAGTAGTTCCTTTAACTAACTCATATTAATACCAAAGGCTTGGTTAAGAAATTTCACATAATAAATAATCAAGAAAAACATATTATCTCTCACTGCCCTACTTGCCAAACAATTCATTGGCCTAGTCTCCCTGCTGGGCTTAATCCCCGAGGTCTTTCACCTAACGAACAGTGGCGAATGGATGTCACACACATTACTGAGTTTGGCAAGGTTGGAGTAGTAGACATTACTGTAGACACTTATTCTTGTTTTATTATGATCACTCCTTCTACAGTAGAAACTGTTAGTCATGTACTCTGACATTTATAATTCTGTTTTTCAGTTATGGGAATGCAGCAACTATAAAAACAGACAATGATCCTGCCTATACTGCTCGTACTTTTGCAAGCTTTTGTTCAAGGTAGAATATCAAACATGTAACTGGCATTCCTTATAAGCCCCAAGGACAGGGCATTATACACCATAATCATCTAACCTTCAAAATTATGCTTCTAAAGCAGAAAGGGGTAGGGATACATACACCAAAAGAGAGAATAAATCAAGCCTTATTCACTTCAAAATTTTAAACATTTTTAAGGAAGAAAAATTAACAGCAGCAGAGAAACATTGGGGAAAAACCAGTCTAATTCCTCCCCTCATCAGCCTATCTGGTGGAAAGATGAAACGGTAGGAAAATGGAAAGTAGGATGAGCTAAGACGTGGGGTCGGGTTATGCTTGTGTCTTAACAGATGACAGACAGACAATACAGATTCCAAGCAGAAGGATCAAGCCCCAAATGGAGGAAATGGAATCACTGCCTTGGGTTCTTTTAGAATTATTTTAGTCATTTGCTTATGCTTGCTTGTAGTCTGGAGACTACTCTGTAGAAAGCAACAATCCAGAAATCAACATTGAGCACTGATGGTGATTCAACTTCATCAACTCACTGCTAAGAAAAAAGGGGGAGATGTTGAGGATAGGCTCATGACATGAGAACCCCAGGAGGGGGACAGCACTTACCCAAAGAGCAACCTGTGAACATGTCAGTTCACTGAGCAAAAGCTGCTCAACCTTGAGGGGGACATTCCACTGATCAGGGATGTCTACAAACAAATCCCGCCTTGAAGACTCAGGGTCACAGCCTGGATGTCTGCAAACCAACCTGGGCTTGTAATCCATAGGCGGAGAGAATGATCAAAGGATGTCAGCCTAGCAGATAAGAGCAGTTTGCTATTCTAAGCCTGAGGCAATGTTCCTATCACTCTCCTGAGTTCATGTATCAGTAAATGAGGAACTAGATAAAGTAGAAATAAATATGTTGTCTCTTTGTTCCCATTTGGATTATACACTTTACTGCTGGCTCACGGTTTTATCTTTACTTTGTGTATACTTAGCTAGTTTATTGTTACTTCTAGAGACCTCAAAACTTAAACTCATGGTATATACATGTAAATCGGTGACTGATAATAATCGTTGGCTGAAGAATAAGTGTTGATGTGGGACTCCACTAGTTGCTTCCTGGCTCACAGGAATGCTGGAAGACAACTGATTTCCCCATCACTTTAATCTGTATTTTGTCTCTGCTCCTTTATTTCCATTTTCTTGCAATGTTCCTGCCAGGGTCTGGATTTGTTGGGAGAGTCACGAACTCCCTGCAGCTATCCATTGCTTTCTAAGAAGATTCTGAGCTTTCAACAAGCCTACCACTACATGCCAGAAGATTACATAATCACAGAAAACAAGACAAACATAGGATGTGCTGAACTAAGGGGCAATAGGCCTTGATCCTGGCTGTGTTATGGGAATCAAACACAAATGGGGCTGGGGAATTTCATAGCTGTTCCTCATTTAATATGGACTCCATAAATGTTCGTTTGAATTGACTTTTCAGACAGTTTTTTGTGAGAGAAGAGATGGCTTAGTTGCCTTGTGTTGATATCTATCATAATTTTATTCCTCATTGATATGGTGGTATAAACAAACATCAACCCTTTATAGGAGCCACAGGCAAGCATCAGATGAATTCGTGGAAAGTATAGTTTTCTTGTTGCTGCAATGACAAGTTACGAAAAACTTATTGGCTTAAATGGACATGAACTGATTATCTAACAGGATAAGGAACAGAAATCGGTGGTAGACTTTGTATGTGGAATGAGACAGAGCCAAAGCTATAGATTTTGCAATGCAGGGATGGTTTGGTGGTGATCACTAGAGTTAGGGTTATCACAATTATATTTGTTTGTAAATATTGAGTGGTATCTTTAAAATATTCAAAGCAAGATGTTAAATAGATCTATATCTCAAACTTGGAGTAGAAGTCTTGGCAAGAGACGTAATTTTTGGTATTTGGCACATAGTTAATAATTGAAGCCATGGGCAAGGATGAGTTTTTGTAAAGAAATTCTATGTAGTGATAAGAGGTCAGAGACAAGGTAACATGAGAGGACTCTCATAACTTCATGGCTAGATGGAAGCAGCTGCATCTGCAAATGACCCACAGGGTATTAGCTTCTGAATTGTGGGGACTGTTATTTTGTATTCATTGTTGCATCCTGAACTCCTAAGAAATTCCTTGCATAGAGAGGGCACTGTATGTAATGAGTGGAGCAACCTGAGAGTGAGAATATAAAACAGGTACTTATAGTGTTAGGGGCCAAAACGAGAGAGTATTTTAAGTAAAACTTTGTAAACAACATCCATCACTGTTCAGAATCAAGAGACTCTCCAAATATTCCCATGTTATAAACAAAGCTAGACCCCAGGTCCAGGTCACCTTTCCACTAGAATCCTGCAGCCTGTGACCTGGAAATTGCCCTTTGTCCTAGACCCTAGAGCCTAAAGGAGCACATGTCTCCCTGCATCAACCCTCACCCTGCAAGTTGAGAGGTGGGAGGAAGGAAGGGGGCAGGGCTATCTTCTGGAATTGTAGGTAGAAAGCTTAGTTGGGGCCTTGGGCTGACCTGGCCAAGCTTCTGTAGAACCCTACTAGGTAAGTTTGCCTCTCTCATGCCTGACTGCTGGTATGAAATTTCCAGGAAGCTCTAAGCATCTTTCTAAATGACACTACTGAGCATAGGAGTGGTAGGGAGTGAATTATGGTGGAGGGTGTGTCAACCTGTGTACGTAGATGTATTGTACTATTTCTTTCTATTTGCAGTGACTTTTTATTTTGTTTTTTTTTTTAACTTCATTTTTTATACAGTGGTCAAGTGAAGTAGTGGAGAAGGAACAAAGGAATCTGTAACTGGCTGTGATCCATTAGCTGTAAATACCACTGAACTCAGACGGGTCAGCAATGAATAACTTTAAGCAGAAGCATTTGTTTTTCCTCTGGTGCCCCAGATTAGAAGGCGTTAATTTGTTCTGTTTGTACCTTCTAAATCCTATATCCCTAGGCCCAGAGGGCCACAGCTCAGACTGTATCCCTCTCTCACAATTCCTGTTTTGTATTTACTTGCTGAAATTTTGAATTTTTTGGGGGAGAGGGTACAGAGTCTCACTCTGTCACCCTGGCTAGAGTGCCATGGCAGCAGTCTAGCTCACAGCAACCTCAAACTGTTGGGTTGAAGCGATCCTCTTGCCTCAGCTTCCTGAGGAGTTGGGACTACAGGTGCATAGCACCACGCCTTGCCAATTTTTTTTTCTATATTTAGTTGCGCAGCTAATTTTTTCTATTTTTAGTACAGACAGGAGACTTGCACTTGCCCAGGTTGCTCTATATTTCATGAGCTCAAGCGATCCTCCTGCCTCTACCTCTGAAAGTGCTAGGATTACATGTGTGAGCTACTGTGCCCATCCCTTTTAAATATGTTTACTGAAAGTAAAAAGAATAAACCATGGCTTTGGTTTTCATGTTGCTGTGCAGGCCCTTCTAAGGTGCAGGGGCCAGCTAAGGGGCCCCTCTTTTAATACTGAGTGCCTAGCACAATAAGTGGGAAAAAGACACACATGACACACGTGAATTTATCTAATGAAATTTTAGGGATATAAAGAAGATTCTGAATATTCTAGTGAGAAAAAAAGTTATCTACAAAGGATTGAGAATTAGAATGATAGAGGAACATTGGAACATTGAAAGTTAGAAGATAGTGGAACAATGTGTTAAAGATTGTGAGTAAAATTATATCCATCCTCGAGTCCTGTATTCAGTCAGATTATCAATCGAGTATGAGGCTAGACTAAATACATTTTCAGGCATCAAAGATCTTGAAATATTTTGCTTTATGCGCTTATTTCCAAGAAGCTATGGTAAGATGTGTTTCGCCAAAGAATACCAAGAAAGAAGGTGGCATTAAGTCAGGACACACACTATCCTATTGAACAGCACGAAAGGGAACTCCCAGTAGAGAGGTTGATTATCTGACATGTGTGAAGGTGATGAAAATTGTACTCAGAGGGATTTTACAGGTCTGTTGGAGGTTTCAGAAAGACTTGGATGTTTAAAGAAGACCAAACAAGTGAAGTTAAAGAGGTAATTATTAACTCCATGAAAAACAAAAAGGGTTTGCAAGGAAGAAAGGTAAGTGGAATTTACAGATGAATTTAGGAGCAGAGTAATGTTAATGTGTTGGGAAATAGGGCTAAGAGACGGAAGACATTTCAGGAGTTTTACAGGGCTTTACCTTGAAGGAATATGTGGGTGTATTAGTTCACAGATAAGAAGCTGTTTAGCAACGAAGGGAGGCATTGTCAAAGAACGTCTTTAAAGCAACTTTTCTTCCAAGCTGCAAGAGCTTCTTCCAAGCTTCCCTAGAGCTTATTGAAAGGCAGAGCTAGGTTTGGGCCCAAGGCTGAGAAGCTGATAGAAATCCAGCAGACAAAGTGCAGCTGGAACTATCTTAACCTTCAAGGGTATTTCTGCTTCACTCCTGACCACTCGTCTCTGTATTTAGAGAAATAGGTTAGATTATTATACCGACTCAATGTTCCTGCTTTGTACATTTTTATCTTTAATTTGTATCCTCAGCTAGGTCTATTTTTAACTTATGGCTTACCATGTTTATCTTAGAAAAATTTTGTAACCATCTATTCTTGTAGACAGAATTAGGTAATGGTCCCATGAAACCTTTGGGGAGCCTTGAAACCTCAACGAATGAGCTGTACACACATTTTTAACCAAGGAGTACTGCTTGCTGTAACAATGAATACTGATGTGGGATTTCACTCAGGGCCTCACAGCTCACGGGTATGCTGGAGGACCCCTGACTCCAGCATCACTTTAAACTGCACTTTGTCCCTGTCTTTGTTGTTTCTCTGTCTCTTGTTATTTCCAAATTTCTTGCAATAATCCTGGGAGACTGGCTTTAATGCTGGTGATTATAGGATACAACTATAAACAAATGGCAAAAAACACTTCCCCATTCTAATAATAAAATCACTACCTAAGCGTCTTCATACTGGGAGCTGAACACTTCACTTCCGAGCAGGACTTACTGAGAGGGAGCACACCATCCCTATCATTCACCCCACACCTGTGTTGATGCTAGAAACAATTTGGGAAGAGTGAGGTTGTTAAAGAGGTCAGATGGACAGTGAATGATTGCAGTTGGGAGGCATTTCTTTATCTGCCTCTCTGGGTGTTTTCCCATTATGAGAACTAATGAGGGAGACTCTTACAGAATTGCTTGGAAGGATGGCCTCTCCATAGGGCAACTTCATGTGGCAGTTGGCTTTTCCCAAAGCAAAATATGAGAGAGAAAGGGGAAGAGAGAGAGAGAGAGAGAGAGAGAGAGAGAGAGAGAGAGTTAAAGTGAAAGATAAAAGATGAAGCCATAGTTTCTTGTAAAACTTAATCTCAGAGGTAACATACCAACATTTCTGCTGTATTCTATTTGTCACACAGAACCATCCTGATAGAATGTGATAGGCACTACCCGAGGGTGTGCATACCAGGAGGTAGGAATCTTGGGTGCTGGCTAACGCACAATGACAAGTATTGTGATACAAAAATAAAGCAGGTTAAGGAGATTGAGGGGTTTTGTGTATTTAAGGAAAGCTCCAAGCTGGTGACATTTGAGGAGAGTTGAATAAAGTGGCAAAGCATTCTTGATAAAGATAGGAACAATCTTGGTGTATTGGAGGAGTATGGAGACAGCCAGTGTGGCTAGAGCCAAGTCAATTAGGTACAGAAAGGGCAATAAATTCGGATAGAGGTACAGCCCAATTATGTAGAGTTGTGGCCACAATGACTATAGAGACATTCTTTTCAAGGACTTGTGAAATGAAGATGACAGAAAAATAGTATCTTAGACAGAGAGGCATTAAGGGTGTAGAGAGAGCTTTGTAAAACGGGGAGATATTCCAGCAGGTTTGTGGTGATTGGTTCAATCTTATAAAAAGCACAAATTGAAGATGTAGGGGAGAAAAGGAACATAGTTTAGGAAGCAAAATCCTTGATTGGGCGATGTGGTGTGGGGTTCAGTGTGAAGGTAAAAGACAGGAGCAAGGAAGCTTCCCCTCTGCTGGCAGAAGAAAAGCCAGGGAACAGGCTGGCTGTATGTGGGTTGGCCCCCTTTGTGGTGGTTATAGTGATAGTGCTCTTTTCTGGTGTCTTTGAACTTCTCAGTGAAATTTCTGAGGACATTGGTGTGTGTGTGTGTGGGGGGGGGGTGGAGATTTACTAATATTGAGCCATTCTTGCCATCCTCTTTCAGCATGATATATTAATATTATCTTTTATCAGAGTGTTGACTTGTTTATGTACTAATGAGTATTTTTCCTAATGGAATATCTGGGAGGTTTATGTATTTTGTTTAATGAACCTCACAATATAAATTCAGAAACTTTATAATCATTCCTGTATTTGAGAAAAATTTAAACAGTATAAGAATTATGTTTTCTTTAATCATATATAAAATTAGATATTAAAATTTTCTGTGTCCTTTTATGTTGGAGATGATAATGAGATGTATTTGGAAACAGTTTCCTATCAACTTCTTCCATTTCTTTCAAGGTTAATTTTTTTTTTTTTTTTTTGAGACAGGGTCTCACTTTGTTTCCCAGGCTAGAGTGAGTGCTGTGACATCAGCCTAGCTCACAGCAACCTCAACCTCAAACTCCTGGGCTCAAGCAATCCTCCTGCCTCAGCCTCCCAAGTAGCTGGGACTACAGGCATGCGCCACCATGCCTAGCTCATTTTTTCTATATATATTAGTTGGCCAATTAATTTCTTTCTATTTATAGTATAGACAGGGTCTCCCTCTTGCTCAGGCTGTTTTTGAACTCCTGACCTCGAGCAATCCGCCCCGCCTTGGCCTCCCAGAGTGCTAGGATTACAGGCGTGAGCCACCGCGCCCGGCCCAAGGTTATTTCTATTCGACTTGTCACAACCTTCCTTAGTCAAATTTAGTAGTTTACATTATCTTACAATAATGTGAATTTCGTTGAATATTTTACATTGGAATAGAATTTTACATCGTATTAGACTACTCTTTTAAAAATCCATCTATCTATGGTAAATTTCCCCTTCACGTTTCTGAAGTTTGGTATTTCTGAAGTTTGCATTTTTCCCTCCCTCCCTCCTTTCTCTCTTTCTCTCTTTCTTTCTTTTCTTTCTTTCTCTTTATTTATTTTTTTTTTCCCAGAGACAGGGTCTTGCTATGTTACCCTGGCTGGAGTGCAATAGTACAATCATAGCACACTGTAGCTTTCAACTCCTGAGCTCAAGCAATCCTTCTGTTCAGCCTCCCAAGTAGGTGGGACTACAGGCCGACAGGCATGTGCCACCCCACCCAGCTAATTTTTTTTAATTTTTTGTGGAGATGGAGTCTCACTATGTTGCCCCGAATGTCTCGAATTCCTGGCCTCCAGGAATTCTCTTGCCTTGGCCTTTCATAGAGCTGGAATACAGGTGTGAGCTATAGCATCTGGTCTGTTTTTCCCTTGATTCGTATTACAAGAAGCTTGCTTCTTTTGTGATAGTCTAAACATCAGCTATTGAATCTTTTATAAAAGATTGGTTGTTGTTCTGTTTTCTCATGCAAGATAGTTGATTCTAATTTGAGTGGTAGACTGACAAACTTTGACATTGTGTAGGTAATATGTCACTACATGAACTAGCTAACTATACATGATCTAGGAGAAGTTTAAGATAACTTTCCATTTCAGATTCAAAATGTCATGATTTCAAACTTCCATATTATGTTTATCAGCATACACAACACACTAGCATGTTTCTCCATAAAAAATGCTAATAAGAAATGTAAAAAAAAATCTAAGAAGATTGGTAAGATAGAAAATGATAAAACTATAGACAAAGTGATGCATTTTTTTTTTTTTTCTTTTTAACATCTGGAAGAAATGTTGTTGGGGAATATTTTAATGACAACTTATGGCAAAGCTATCTTAAAAATTTTAATTTGGAAGCATTTAATTCCTTACAATTTTAGTCTACTGTTCTTCCTTAAAATAAATATTAGAAAGTTATGTATGCGATCAAATTACTCTTCATCTTTTTTGGTAGTCGTTATTATTATTGTCATTTGAGATAAGGAAACTGAGGGTCTTAGAGTTTAAGTTAGCTTACTGAGAAGCCAGAGCTACCAAGCAAAAGAGGACTTAACCTCAAGTCTGAAGGAATCCAGATTTCTTTTCCCTTAACATACATCATGTTGCCTCCTTTATGAAATCCACTCAGGTTTTCTTAAGGAATGATGGGGGAACATAGGAAGGGAGAAAACTGGGCGATGATAAGAGAGGGGAACGTGGGCACAGTGGATTCTAGGGAGAAGAGGCCTAGAACCACTTTGATTTCTCTAGAAACCAGGGTTAATTATTTTGAAAAATTGAAGAATTTCCTCAGTCTCTGACACTTCCTCACATTGGTTATATTTTTCTTATTTCCTGGAAACTATAGAATATCGTTAAAAATCTAAACATAATAAGAAACTAGCACGTGTGCTACCGAAGCCAGGGATGGGGAGGAATAATGGCACTTTTTCCCCTGGCAGTGGCTCGATCAGGATAAAGAATGAGGGGAGCTTGTTGGCAGCATCAGTAGGAAGAGTTCCTCCAAGTCCTTAAATGGTATTCACATCCCTCAAATCCAGCCTCACAAACACCCAGAATAAAGACGGCAATCAGAAAATGCATAGTGATTATTTAATTGGTATATCCAAGTTAGAGTTGTGATCACATTGTTCTAGTGTCAGAGCTTCTTGAAAGACTGTTGTCTTCTTATTCACTCTATGAAACAAACAAACAAACAAGAAAGTTTAGAGAGAAGAGACATGATGGCAAGAAGCGTCCAATGCCTTGCTGGTATCACTGCAGTGTGGTAGGTGCAAGCCTGCCTTCTCTCTCTCTTTCCCTTCTTCCTCTCCCCTTTCCTTCCTAATTTCTGTTCGTTCACTCGGTTAATTCACCGTGCTGATAGTGTGCACTAAATTGTTGCTCACAAGATGAAGAGAAAACATTATTCTCGGGGTGTTTATGTTTTGGTTGCTGGTGAATGTGTTCAGTGAAACACAGATGGTCACTGCGACACATCTGGTGATAGTGAGAAACTGAAACCAGCCTCAAAGTTCATTGACAGGGGTTGATCAAAGAAATCATGAAAGAAGTATGCAATGGACTAGTATATAATTGTAAAAATAAGTCAATTCAAATCAAACAAATGACAACAAAAAATATGAAAACACAGAAGTGATCTACATATCTGTCTGAACTGATAAGTCAGTTTTCTAAGAAATATGATTTGAAGTGAGCGTCATACAGAACTGCGTTTAAAGTATGATATCATTTGTGGTAAAAAAAGAGTTATATATGTTAATCACACATTTCCAAGAGGATGTCTCAAAGCAAAGGGTTAATGGTGTTGTTGGCTTTTAGGGAGAAGGTGGGGAGCTAGGATGAGGTATGCCTTTAATATTTAGCTTCATGCCTTTCCATTGATCATGTATTAATGAAAAGCAAGTTTATGAAAAGCTAGGTAACATTTAGCAGCACCAACTTCGAGACTAGTTTAGCTGAAATACTGCACCAGAGAGTCATCGTGTGTGGCAGGACTGAAGAAAAAGTGCTCTGGTGGAAACTTGAGAGGGCAAGTCATTGACTCTGAGCACAGCAGGCGGAGGACCACAAAGAGAACATGGCTCTACTTCCTCACTACCAAGCCAACTTTAGACACATAATCTTTGAATGAAAAGAAGTTTTGGAGCAGTATTTCTCAAAATCAGAATTATCTTGGCAAGCTTGTTATGAATACAGGGTCTTGCTACCCTATCCCAGAATATCATACAGAAATCTTTAAAATCAGGTGTAGGAATATTCAATTTCAATATGTTTACAGTTGATTCACTGACACAATAAAGTTTGAGTAATGTAGCAATTAGGGCCTTTGATGAAAAATGAACTAGAAGCATACCTGTCACTGAAATTTAGATTATTGGCATGGCTGGTCTTAGGCAGTGTTTTCTGAAGGTCGTGGTGGTGGTGGCCTTTCAGGTGCTCCAGAAGGAGGTGGTGGTGGTGGCCCTTCAGGTGCTCCAGAAGGAGGTGGGCCAGGAGGATGGTGATGGCCTCCATGTGCAGGTGGTCCCTGATGGTTTCCATGATGATGTGGAGGAGGATGGTGATGGCCTCCATGTGCAGGTGGTCCCTGATGGTTTCCATGATGATGTGGAGGAGGATGGTGATGGCCTCCATGTGCAGGTGGTCCCTGATGGTTTCCATGATGAGGTGGGTGAGGGTGGTGATGGTGGTGATGGCCTCCATGTCCAGGTGGTTTCTGAGGAGGACCACCAGAGGGAGCGGGTCCAGTTGGGTGACTTTCAGGAGGTGGTCCCTGGAGTTTGTCTAACTCCTGCCTTAGTTTCTCTTCCTCTGTAAAAGTAATCCCCAAGAATAGCTGAACTCAGTGATGAAAAACTCTCCTCTCATTTCACTTCTCTGACCCTATCACACAGCCCCTTTTTCCCACAACCTGCCTCTCAACAGCCACCCTCCCTCCTATCCACTGCTCCCTTATGCAGATCTCCTCCTAATTTGTACACTTGATATTGAATGTCTTTCTCTTCTTTTTTTTTTGCTTGTGGGAAAAGCATGGGTCCTTAAAATTGGTATAAAAGTAGGTCTTGAACAACTTAGAATCCCCAGAGGATGTTGCCAAGGTCAGAAGAGAAGCAGAGCACTCATGAATATGAGTTGCCAGTTACGTTTCAGGCTACTGCAATTACTTGCTAACTATGACTCTAACTCTGGGCACCTGAGCCCGATGGGAAAATCTAGAGCAGGTTCCCCAATTTCGAAGAGCCAAGTAAAGAAACAGAGAAGAGAAAGACAAGGTGGTGGCCCACACTGATTCACTTGATAGCTTTGGCACATTTTCACCAGGAATAGGGACACAGCTCAGTGTGTCAATGCAGAGAAAAGAGAACCAGACACTGATTTATTTGCATTTCTCCCTGAAGTCAAGAACCATGAGAGGAACTCTGGGGAGGAAAGAAGCAGCTGAGGCTCTCGGGAGGATGGAGGAGTCAGAGTGAGGACAATCCCCTTCCTCCACCCTCTCTCAGCAGTCAGCCCTAGCCTGCGGTATTAGGCAACACCTATTGTCATCTCAGCCAGGGGATCTGTCACTCAAGTTGGTTGCCCTACTCATGGTCCTCAGGGTCATGATTGGGTGAGGTTTGACTGAGTCTGTAGAAGAACTGACAGTAATCATTTCCTGATGAGGAAATGATGGTGAGATGACCCTGGAGAGCTGGAAAATCCTAAGGGAAACTAGGAATAGAGAGTTGATTGAGGATTATTGGAATTTACCTGATGATCCCAGAGATGACTCTTCAGACTGGACATCTAGGTAAACAAGCACAGGATGAGATTAAAGTCATATCACAAATCTATCAGGGCTATCAAGTGTTTCATAGGAAAGGGGACTTCTGTCCATACTCTGTGTACCCCCTAAGTTAACTCCCCTGCCCTGTGTATGGTGCTGCTGGAAAGGGAGGAAGTAATGAGGAGGAGGCAGGGTTGTCACTGTGCAGAGTGTCAACTATGAATTCAAAATAGAAAAGTGGCTTTTATCCTCCCTGGGATCTTAAACCTAGTGGTAATTTAGGGTGAGTGCTCTGTGTATTTCAATGTGATATTTTAGTATTCTGTTCTCTTTCTTCTCTAATTGGTTTGCTTATATTAACATGCTTTCTCCAGAAGGCAATCAGGGTGTAAATATTTGGATACAATATTACACACACTCCTCACATCAGATTGAAATGTGAGTGGGAGAACACTGACAATATGAGGCCCTGATATTTGTGTATCTCTATGTAGAGAGAGAGAAATTTGTTATCTGAATGTCCATCTCTGATCTAGCTCAGATGTATGTTCATCTCTTTCATTGATCCTGCAGCCAGAGTACAGCAAGGCCACCGTCCCCATTGTTGACTTTGATCACTATGGCAGCTTCACAATGGGGCTTCCCTGGATTAGTCATTCCATCCTCCATGCCATCTTTCACAGCACAGTCACAGAGATCTTTCTAGAAATGCAAATCTCAACTCGTCATCACTTTCGTCAATTTTCTCCAGTGGAATTCAATATGCTTTATAGAAAGTATAACTCCTTGGCATAGATTTAGGACATAACAGGACTTATCACTGGCATGAAAACACTGTAGACCCTTGTCACCACCCTGCCCTTTTGCCTTCCTCCACCTCTGCAATGTGGTCTCCAAAGCCCCAAGCACAGAGACAGCACCTTCTCCCCCCTTTGCTTTACCTTCATTCAGGTTCTGAGCTGCAGTGACGGCCAGCAAGGCCGCTGAGAGCAGGACAAGCAGCATCCTGGAGGAGGCTCAGGGTTTGCTCCCAACTCTGTGCTGGGAGAATCTCAGCAGCTCCCTTTATGAAGACGACCAGAACAATGGCACCTTTGAGCTCCCTGCTGGGTGGACCTCACCATCGAACAGCCTGAGTTTGCTTTGCTCACATCAAGTCAACTGCATCCTTTATTTCTCCTTGGGACTATATCCAAGCAGGATGGGGTGGGTAGGATGTTTCATTTCTGAAAGGTACAACTTGTGACTTGGGCAAAGTTTTTGAAGGAACAGAATCCCAGCAATCAGCACAGATATTAGAATTGAAGTGGTCATTGTTGATTTCCAGTGTGTTTGTTGGGACTATTACTGAGTACTACCATCATGTTGTGCTGTGTTTGTGTGTGTGTGTGTGTGTGTGTTTGTGTGAATGTGTGTGTCAGCAGGGTTCCTATAGGAGAAATGTACATGATCATCATCTCTGCCTATCATTAAAGTCAAAACTCCATCATTCATGGTGTGTATGTACATATATGTGTGATGTTTAGCTAATTTTTTTGAAGATATAGGGGTCATCTCTGTTTAACTGTGAGACATGGGAGAACAACATATACTTAGGTACGTATAGCTGACAGAAGATTGACCCTCACCTTGTGAGTTAGTCTGCTTTGTCTTGCTATAAAGTAATACCTGAGGCTTGGTAATTTATAAACAAAAGAGGTTTATTCGGCTCATGATTCAGCAGAATGTGCATAAGGAGCCTGGGGCCAGCATCTGCATCTAGTGAGGGCTTCAGGGAGTTGCCAATCAAGGCAGAAGGCAAAGGGGAACCAGGCATGTCACACAGCAAGAGCTGGAGCAAGAGAATGGGGAGGTGATTCTAGGCCCCTTTAAGCAACTGGTTTTTGTGTGAACCTGTAAAATAAGAACTCACTCATTATCCCTGGTAGGGCACTGAGACATTCATGAGGGATTCTCCGCCATGACCCAAACACCTCCCACCAGGCCCCACCTTAGATGCTGAGATCAAATTTCAACATGAGATTTGGTGGGGACAAACATCCAGACCATATCACCCTGCTCAGACCCTCAAGAATTATCTAAAGCCCTCTCAATCTGAGTCCAATTAAGGAAGACTTGGTGTTGTAGGACATAGGTAGCCTAAAATATTCTAGTTTTCTTGATATCTTCAGGACTTGTTAAACCAAAGGGGCCACACAAGCCACCAGGGGATTTCCATAGGTGAACAAAATGAGGACACAGTATCTTGAATGACCCATGCTATTTCATGTCATTGAAACTTATTCCATGCCCTTCCCATTTTCTAGAATGTTCTATAAGATTCACTTTAGGGCTTATTTCTTCTAGGACATGTTTTTAATCACTACCACTGATTTTTATAGTCTCCAGTTAGGTACTCTTAGTCTCCCTTCGAAGTCTCAAATGCATTTTGGTGACTTTCTCTTTTCCAGTCAGTGTCTATATTATCTGTTTTCTCAATTTTTCCTTCAATGGGGGCTTTTATCTGTAATATTCTGATACTCATTCCTCCCCACTCTCCTTCTGAAACTCATATGTAGATATTTTATCTTCTGATTCAATCAATCTTGTGTTTATTTTTCTCTTAGATCTAGCTTTTATTTGGTTACACATTTTGGAAGAATTTATTTAATCTGTTAAATCAGAGCTATAGTATTCTTTACTAGTTTTATTTTATTTTTTTTTAACTTTGACAACAAGATATTATACCTCCAAAGATCTATTTTTAGGACAGCTGAACTGGTAACTCTCTTTTGAGCTGACGTTGGTTTTGTTATATCTAGTAGTTGATGGCTCATCGATTCATGAAAGACGTAGATGATTCAGTATGACCAGCTGCCACTTACCATTTCAGACATTCTTATGACTTGTGTTATTATTCATTTTTTGTGCAGGGTTGGTGGCAATTTGAGGATAGCTTGGTTAGAGATATGGCAGGAAAGGTCATGTGATGGGAAACCCTAAAGACAGGTCCCTTGACCAGTGTATATCAGTGGAACCTACGCTGTGCACATGAGGGTCTCCTTTGGCCCTTCCCATGTGTTGCAGGTAACATGACAGCAAGGCTTGCTAATACAATGGTGTTTGCTCCAGTCAACTTTGCCCTCGTACCAGGTAGATTGTTTTTTTTGCTCCTGGCATAATAATGGATGTCTCCTGAAGGGGTTATATATGTTCAGTTCTCAAGTCTTCTCTGGTTATGTGAGAAAGGAGAACAGTTCTAGGTGGGCTTTATGTGCTTTATGGGAGGCAAGGAGTAGCTGCCTGGTCCTAGCAGGTCCCACCATGTAACTGGGATGACTGTCTCTACCTTCACTGGACACTATTTTAAAGGAGAAATTAACATGGTGGTCCTGCGCAGGTGGCTTATGGTTGATATTCAGGTGGAAAAGCAGGGTCAGAGAGGAGGAGCAGGGAGGAGTGCCAGGCAGACTTGCCTCATTGTGTGGGTGGCTGCAGAGGCGTCAGTCCTGGTGGAAGGCAAGCTTACCTTGGCTTGCTGAATACAGGAAGAGAAGATGTGACACTTCAAATATCACTCAGTGCAGGCCGTTTCCCTGACCTTCTCTAATGTCAGCAATATGTGAGAGAGATTAGTGAATCATTAAAGAATAAACATTAGGTGTGAACTCATCAGAGAAAGGCAAAACAGAAGTTATGGAACATTGAAAGAGACGCTGTGAGTGAGGCAGGTGGGGTGAGAGTGAGTTGCAGGATTGTAGCAGGAGCTGAGTCCCCTTTGATTGAGTGGGAGCCCTCAAGCCATCCACTGCCTTCCAATAAGGATATTCAACTTCAAATGTCCCAGACAGGAGTCTTGATTTCCACATCCTAAAACCTGCTCTCTCAGATATTATTTTGCTATAGATGCCCTTACACAATGCCACAGATTTGATGTCTCGAACAATAGAAATTTATTTTCTTACAGTTCCAGAACCCTGAAATCCAAGATCAAGGTGTCAGCAGGTTCTATGCCTCCTGAGGCCTCTCTCTTTGTCTTGGAGATGGGCGATATCTTGCTGTGTCCTCAGGTGGAGTTTCTCTTGTGCACATGCCTCCTGTGTCTCTCTTTGTGTCCAAATGTTCTCTCTGCATAGAGACACCCAACAGATGGAATTAGGGCCCAACCTAACAGCCTCATTTTAACTTCAATGACTCTTTAAAGGCCCTGTATCCAAACACTAGAGGTCAGTTAGGGCTACAACGTATGAATCGAGGGTACACAATTCAGCACATCACACCTGCCAAACTTTTCTTGGTTAATGACTGTTGTTTCACCCAGTTATTTAAAAATATAGGAATCCTTTTACCTTTCATTCTCCCCAGGCACTGCCATTAGCAAATCCAGTTGGCTGTACTTTCAAAATACTTCCTAAGTATGACCACTACCTAATCTCTACTACAAGGCCCTGGTTCAGGCCATAATTCCCTCCCTAGAGGACCTTCACAGCCTCTGAATGTTCTTGGTAATATTCTTGTCCATCACATCCCATATCAATTCTCCTCACAACAGCCAGAATGATCTTTTAAAAAGGAAATCAGGTCGTGTCAGTATTTTACTTTAAATCTTGGCAGTTTTCCCACTGCTCTTGTATAAGATATAAATTTCATACCTTTGCTATTTTCACCACCACTTGTTTCCTTCTTTCTTGAAGAATAGGAAGCTCTCTGAGTGGGACAGTAAGCAGAACATTCTTCAACCTTCCATGCACTATTTGCCTGGAACACTAAAGGGGAGTTTATCAGGAAAGATGAACTTTGTCAATGGGAAAGAAGAAAAACTCTGTAAAATAATTTAAGGATGTTTGTTCTGAGCCAAATTTGAGGACCATGGCCCAGAGGCACGCCCAAGAAGCCTTGAGCAAGTAGACTCCTGTGGTTGGGTTGCAGTTTGGTTTTATACATTTCAGGGAGACAAGAATTACAAGTAAAGTCATAAATCAATAGTTGGAAGGCAGACATTGGTTTGGCCCAAAAAGGCAGGACATCTTGAAGCAGGGGCTTATAAGTCATAGGTGGGTTTAGGGATTCTTTAGTTGACTATTGGCTGAAAGAGCAAGACTTTGTCTAAAAGACCAGGAGTCCTTTTAAAGAATGCTTGAGTTAAGATAAGGGTCTTCTATCTTTTATGTGATCCTATACCGCAATTGGGTTGGGAAGTAAACTACATTATATTGGGCTAAGAAAACCTGTTTAGTGAGATTTAATCATTTGTAGGTGTGACTCACCAGGCCCCCTTAGAAAGGAATTTGGGCAAAAGAAAAAGTTCAGAGTTTGGTTCTCAAAGACTTGAGCACATGGACTCAGCTGTGGTTGGGTTACAGTTTGGTTTTATACATTTCAGAGAGACAGAAATTACAGGTAAAGCCATAAATCAATACATGGAAGGCATACATTGGTTCACCCAGAAAATGTGGGACATCTCAAAGTAGGGTGGAGGGGCAGCCTTGAAAGACTCTTTGATTTGTAATTGGTTAAAGAAATAAAGTTTTGTCTAAAGGCTTGGGATGTTTTAAGTTAAAATAAGGAAGTCTGTTAATCAGAGATAAGCCACAGAACATATACCCAGACTCAGTGGTTTGTTATGTAAATCACAGACCTGTAGGTTTGCCTTGTGTAGCCTTAGGCCTGTTAATGAGTTACAAAGAGTATTTGCAAGAAGGGAGGGGGCATGATGTGGCTTGTCTGACCTTCCCTTTCATGGCCAGCAACTCAGTTTTAAGGTATCTACTTGGCCAAGACGGGGGTCCATTCAGTCAGCTGGTGGAGGGGAGCCTTAATATTTTATTTTCCTTCACAACTTTGACAGAGTGTGAAACTTTGGTGAGAGTGAGTGAATTGCACTGGGTTCCTGTGGTCTGGGAGGCCTCCATGTGCATTGGAGGAATTGTGCCCACTGAATCAACTAAGCATTCCAAAGATATAGTTAGCAAATAAACACAATTGTTGCTAGAAAAGAGGATTTTGAATGCTCACAATACAAAGAAATGATAAATAGATGAGCTGATGTATATGCTAATTACCATTTTGATCATTACACATTGTATACAGGTATTGGAATATCACTGTGTCCCACAAATATGTACAACTATTATGTATTAACTAAAAATAAAAGTAAAAAAAAGTAAAAAAAATCAGTTGTCTCTGAGAATTAAACTTTGCTTAGATTTTCTTAAAAATTCTGGCTGCGCTATTATGATGCTGATCCAAGTAATTTAATTTGATGTTGGCTTCGTAAATATGCATTTCACAATTATTTTACCTTTTATATACTCTATCAACCTTTCCCAGCCTAGACTGTTTATAATAGGAAACTGTAAGGTTTTTCGGCGGTGGTGAAAAGAAAAGACAGACACAGAGAAAGAGTGAGGGCCAAACCACATGGCTTTATTACACACTCGTGGACAAGGTTCTGGGGCCCCAAGAGAGGGGGGCCCCGGAAGTCGCCGCAGTTTGAAGGGGCTGAGGCCTTTTATACCCTTTGGGCAGGGCTAGGGACTTGTGGCGGGAAGAGCTGGGGATTCTCTATTGTGACCTTCGGTGGTCGTGGTCATTGAGAAATAGGAGGGGCTGGAGGTATTTGTGGAATCCAGGTGCGAATCCAGGTGGACATCTGGGTGTGGTTCCTCTCAGTGGGGCCTGGCAGTTTGTCCTTGGCGGGTCAGGTCACTAAGCGTTTTCTTTTTCCATCTAGGGAGGGGAGGGGGCCCCTGCCACCAGCCTTACAGAAACATTAATTAAACATTTACTACATGTCGTTTAATCTTTAGAACCATCTTATTAAATAGGTATGATTATTATCATTATCTCAGTTTAATAGATGAGATGATTAAGGCATATGCCTTGGTTGCTATCAAGTAGTAAGTGGTGTAGATGGCAGGCAGTCTCCAGAGCCAATGTTCTCGCTTACTGTGTTGCAATGCTTTCTGTTAGGGTGGAAAACTTAGTAGGTGCTCTGCCCAGGCGGAGAAAGATTTCTTACACAGAGATTAAGATATAAAAAGTTAGAAAGTTTATTTTATCCTTTAGAAGGACAGAGAGAAAGAGAGAGACAGACAGAGAAAGAGAGAGAGATAGAGAGAGAGAGAAAGAGAGACAAACAGAGAAAGAAAGAGAGAAAGAGAGAGAGAGAAAGAGAGAGACAGAGAAAGAGAGAGAGAAAAAGAGAGAGAGAGAGAGAGACAGAAAGAGAGAGAGAAAAAAGAGAGACAGAGAAAGAGAGAGACAGAGAAAGAGAGAGAGAAAGAGAGAGAGAGATAAAGAGAGAGATAAAGAGAGAGATAAAGAGAGAGAGAAAGAGAAAGAGAGAGAGAGATAAAGAGAGAGAGAGAAAGAGAAAGAGAGAGAGAGCGAGAGCGAAACGCAGGGTTGGGGAGAAGAGAGCAGGGAGACTGTGTGGCATCCAAAGGAAAGAGAAGGGCAATGCCAGCAGTGAGGCAAAGTGGCTTGCTGCTGTTATGGGGACAAAGAGAAAAATAGTAATTGTTGTGCAGTAATTAGTAGGCAATCAAGTTGTCAGTCTTTCTTGTTTCTTCTTTTCCTGGAGACTTAGCTATCTCTGAGATGTAGTCAGGCCTATCACCAAGGATGTGATTTTTGCCCCTGAGATACAGTTTTGGGCAGGAAAGGAAGGCCTGGAGTTTATCCCCCAGCTGCCTGGTCTGGGAGCTTCTCGGGAACACCTTTAGGCTATAGAAACAAATTCTAAAAGCTGTTAACAGGGGAAATGTAAAGAGAAAGATTTGCATTTCCTTCTTGGGCTTTTTTTCAGGTGTTTGTGAAAAGACTCCTAGCAGGTTGCCTGCTAGCTTGGGATAGAAACTAGCAGCAAAGGGTAGGGAGAGCTCAAGATTGATCTTTGGCTGTTTTTAGAAAATTGGGAGATTCAAGGCCTCCCTAACACGTTCCTGCTATTTACTTATATATATATTTGTTTATTTGTAAGAAAGTGAGAGGCTTCTTAGTTTAATCATGTCCCATTTATTCTTGTTGCTGTATTTGCTTTTGGGGTGTTACTCATAAATTCTTTGCCTAGGCCAACGTCTAGGAGAATTTTTCCTACATTTTCTTGTAGCATTTTTATCGTTTTAGGCCTTATATTTAACAGAGTAAACAGATAACCTACAGAATGGGAGAAAATATTCGTAAACTATACATCCAACAAAGGGCTAATGTCCAGAATCTTCAAAGAACCTAAACAAATCAGGAAGAAAACAAAATATCCCACCAAAAAGTGGGCAAAAGACATGAACAGATTTTTCTCAAAGGAAGATAGACAAGGGTCCACAAACAGCAGCAAAGGGTAGGGAGAGAGAAAAAAGTGCTCAACATCACTAATTATGCATATGCAAATTAAAAACACAATGAGATCTGCCAGGCGTGTCTGGGCATTTGGTAGCAGGAGAGGAGGGGTCGGGTGACCTGCAGAGATGCGCACACCGTGAGCAGGACCCGGGAGCGCGCCTCACCTGCAGAGCGGAAGGTGGGAGCGCGCCTCATTGCCAGAGCAGGACGCGGGAGCGCGCCCCACCCGCAGAGCTCCCACATGCGGTCCCCCAAAGGAGCCAGGTGGTCCAAGTGCAGAGACAGCAGGGAGCAAGCGGGGAGCGCCCGGCCGGCCACTACGATGCTGAAGGCGCCCAGTGAGGGTGATCAGGGTCGCGGTGCAACCACTGAGTCCTCAGGCGGGCAGGGCCCAAGCCGGAGCCACCGTGTCATTCGCGCTGGGGAAGACGCTCGAGTCGGACTGGGTGGCTGTGGGGCTCCATGTGTTCAACGAGCGCGAGAAGCACGAGTTCGACTTTACTGTGGCCTGGGACGAGGCTGAGAGCAAGTTCGCCGTTACCTGTCGCAGCCCACGGCCCAGGGGCAGGGGCGCGGCTCCCGGGAGCAGGCGGTCAGGAGCCCTGGGCCGGCGGAGCCCGGCCTGGGCAGCGGGCGGCTCTCCGCGGAGAACGCGAAGTCTTGGGGAGGCCCGCTGCTGCTGCGAAGCGGCGGAGAGTTGTTTCAGAAGCCCAGCCCGGCCCCGAGGGCACCTGAAGCCAGGGATGCAGCCCGGCCGGCACCCAGAGGGGCCCCGTGTCCTCCGCGTGGGCAGTGAGCGCCTCCGGGGCTGTGTCCTAGGAGACTGAGGTGCTGGAAATGGCGAGGAAGGACGAGACACCCTAGTGGACACGCAACAGCTGCCCAGCTGCCAGAGAGCGCAGGTGCTTCCTGCTGCGCGCGTGCACCAGCAGCGGCGCTCCGTGAACTTGCAGCTGGAGCGGGGCCTGCCGGGTTCCCGGAGGAACCCCTGGGCATGTGGCCTGAGCTGTTCCGGGGCGCCCTGGAGATGATGAGCAGGAGAGCCACGCCTTGTGTCACCAGCTCCAGGTCCACGTGGGCCACGGCCTGGACACCTGTAGCTGGAAGATCCTTTCCCAGGTGCTCTTCACAGAGACCACCGATCCCGAGGAGTGGTATGGAAGCCTCGGCGAGCTGTGGCAGAAGGGCTACGAACAAGTGCATCAGCCGGCTAGGAAGCGCATCCAGGAGCTCTTGGATTAAGCACAAGTGCCCATCGATTCATGAGTGGATTAATAAAATGTGGTATACGTATACCATGGAGTACTATTCAGCTTTAAGAAACAGTGGTGATATAGCACCTCTTGTATTTTCCTGGATACAGCTGGAACCCATTCTACTAAGTGAAGTACCTCAAGAATGGAAAAACCAGCACCACATGTACTCACCAGCAAACTGGTATTGACGGATCAACACCTAAGTGGACATATAGGAGTAACATTTATCGGGTGTCGGGAGGGTGGGAGGGGGGAGGAGGGGATGGGTATATACAAACATAATGAGTGAGATGTGCAACGTTTGGGGTATGGACACGCTTGAAGCTCTTACTCGAGGGGGGAGGGGAGCATGGGCAATATATGTAACCTTAACACTTGTACCCCCATAATACAGTAAAAAAAAAAAAGAATACAGAGCAGGGTGGAGCTCATGGACTTGTATCAGGTGGAGGATGAAGCCTACAGCAGCTTTGCAGAAGACACAACTGAACTCCAACGATATTTACTATGAGACATGAGAGAACTTGCCATGCTAGGAAGACAGCAGATCAAGATTTCCATGGAGAAGATTACCTGGGACCCCAAAGAATTGAGAGTCTACAAAAAGAAGATGCTGATTGGCAGCGGAGAACTCACATAGCTGTACTGTCCATTTAAGATCTTACTGTCAAATATTTGACATAATATTTTGAAATAACAGCTGAAGCTCAAAAAGCTGTGTATGATTGAATGCAAGCAGATCAGAAGAAATTTGTAAAGCATGATTGGCAGCAGTTGCTGAACGTATGGAAAACTCCAGTATATAGTTTCTAAGGAGACACTGGAGATGATGAGAGCTAAAGAGATCTGCTTGGAATAGAGGAAACATGCACTGAAGGAGAAGATGCAGTGTTTTCAGTGTATTACAGAAGCTATAGACTGATCAGATCAGTTAGAAGCTGATTATTATGATCTGCAACTTCAGTTGTATTAACTACAGTTTGAAATCTTGAAGTGTGAAGAGCTACTATTGACAACACAACTAGAAACCATCAAAAGACTTATATTGGAAAAGAGAGATGGAGGCAATGCTGGAGAAGGAAGAGATGGCAGCGTCTGTATACTTCCAGAGAAGAACTGCAGAAACTTCAGCAGAAAGCATGCCAGCTGGAACCAAGATGTGGATGGGTTTCAGCTAAAAAAGCATACCTCGGAAATAAAAAGGAAATTTATATTGCAAAACACAATGAGAAATTCCAACAGTGCACTTGGAGTGAAGATGAAGATGAACCCATTACCCAGTACAACTAAAGAGACAAAAATTACGTGATGAAGAAAGAAAAAGTGCCTTGGTTAGCCACGAGAGACAGAGAACATTGGATAGACTTTGAATGTTTAAACCAAGGTATCCCAGGCAAGATATACCTAAATCAACTAGATTATGACTGCTTCATGCAAGAAGAAAACGTGTAGTAAGTTCTGTTCCCCAAGAGCATCAGTGTGACTCTTTACCAGAAGTGCTACAAGTAGAAGAGAAAACTGATAAAGTGGGAAAAGGAAGAAGCTTGGGATGTCACGAACAACAAAACTCCAGAGCCTTACACAACTTGAACACATTTCATTAGCACAATTCGAAGCCACTTCATTACCTCTCAGTGGTGTTACCGCTGAACTGCCTCCGACTGTGACTCTTCCACTTGTGAATAACAATCTTGAACCATGTTCTGTTACCATAGATCCACTCCCACCACCTCTGCATCCAACATCACCTCCTTCCCCATCACCTTCCTCCTCCCCCACCAACCCCTGTCTCTTCCCGTTGCTGAGGACCATGTTCCAGAGACACTGGAGAAAGATCAGCCTAGAAAGGAGGGGAACGAGAAGAGGATCCCGAAGTCTGCCAGTGCCCCTTCGGCACATCTGTTAGATAGCAGACAGCTTCAGTGCCCAGAAAAAGCTCAGAAATACAACTGAAGGTTTGCAAAGGAGGAGGGTGAGCTCACCTATGGATGAGGTGCTAGCTTCCTTGAAGTGTGGTAGTTTTCATCTGAAAAAGGTTGAACAGCGAACTCTGCCTTCTTTTCCTGATGAAGATGATAGTAATAATGTAATATCTTGGCACAGATAAGGAGAGGGGTAAAACTGAAGAAGGTACACAAGGAAGTGTTGAGAGAATCATTCACACTTCTGCCTGACATAGACCCTCTCATACGCAGCATCCATGAAGCTCTTAGAAGAATTAAGGAAGCGTTCCCCGAATCAGAGGATGAAGAGGAGACTTGGCTTTGCGCAGACTGGGAGAACTAACAAACAACAGAAAGAAGAAAAATATCTACAGTTGAAGATTGGTTCTGGTTCTTTTTGAAAGCGACAGCTTAAGCACTTCGTTCCATAGTTGTATTACATTAGCTCCAAATTGTATTGACTCATTGGTGTGGAAAAAAAGAGACATAATTGGCAAGTTATCACTTTCCAGTCATTGCATTAGATGGTGGTTAACATGAGTTTTAAATGTGCAGTGTTCCTAACTGCAATGAAAAAAAAGGCCTTCTGGAGATTTCTGGGGGCTTTCTTGTTTTTTGTTTGTTTGTTTGTTTTGTAAATGCACCTTCTCCTTCAGTCTACCTGTTTACATCCTTATTGTGATCAATTAAGATAGGAGGAACACTGGGTTGATGGAGATTTGCTGTGAGCTATATTGGGACTGCTTTGAGATCCATCTTTTACTGTGCTGAAAGTCATCGAAAAATACAAAGTTTCTTCCATATTAGCTATGCAAATAGTGTGACACTCTGAAAAAGTTTATCATGGTAGCTATATATCAGGAATTAAACTGAGATGGAAATGCACTTAAAATCTCCACATTACTTGTCTCTAAAGGAAGATGATCAACAACATCTGAAAAGTTGCACAATGTTGGAGATACATCTATTAATGTGTTCACCACAACATGATGCATTTAACATCACATGTTTTTAGAAGATCACAGAGTCTTGTACTTCATAAAGTTTTGGAGTAAAAATTTCCATGCTTTTACATTGCTTTTAATAATTCTGAATTTATAATAGTTTGAGTTTTATGTGCACACTTGTTTATGAGAAGCAATACTTTGTAATTTGATATTTCCAATTACTTTTAGTCTTTTTTGACCTATTGCTTGATTACTGTGACTCACATGACTGAACTGGAACCCATTCTACTAAGTAAAGTACCTCAAGAATGGAAAAACAAGCACCACATGTACTCACTAGCAAATTGGTATTAACAGATCAACACCTCAGTGGACATGTAGGAATAACATTTATCAGGGGTCGGGCAGGTGGGAGGGGGAGAAGGAGATGGGTATATATAAACACAATGAGTGAGATGTGCAACGTTTGGGGGATGGCCACGCTTGAAGCTCTGACTTGAGGGGAGGGGGGGGCATGGGCAATATACGTAACCTTAACACTTGTACCCCCATAATACGCTAAAATAAAAAAATAAA